>OY992532.1:65746615-65817824 GCA_963921185.1 Dasysyrphus tricinctus | reverse complement strand
AATGTACATACATAAATATAGAAATTCCAAGTCCTCACATCCTTGTACGTGTGTTATTACGTTTACATCCTTTAAAATCCATTAAAGTCTTTGAAGCCGGGAGTATTTATAAGGTTATATACCTACATTATTATTGGTACGGATGTTCATACCTATATAGCTATATGTATATAGTTTAGTTACTTTCCTGTTACATTGATTAGACGAAAAAAAAAGAGAGAATCTTATTTGGGTTTCTTGTATGATGTTTTCATCGACGAAAACGGAAATTGATGCTTTTGTGAATTTACATAAATTAAGGAGTTACTTTTTTTCCTAAAACCGGGTCTATATCGATAAAAATTTAAGTTGTGTGCGCTGTGTTATGAATTTTACTGGTGCAAAGGTTTTCATGCGTATATCAACTACATATATGTTCAAAATTTACATATTACAAGTTGTTATATTGTAATCCGATGGGTACTATAAGAACAGTTTCTAAGGAACTGTTTTTTTTTTAACAGAAAAAAAAAACTATTGCAACGCTATATATTCACCTCTTACAATTTTAACCAAATAAAATGCAACATTGATGGGTCTAACCTATCACGTTATATTGCTCTTATGATCCTAATCTAGGGTACCCAGTACACTATTCAAGTACACGGAGTTTCCAGGTTAGCAAATTATCTGGTAGCCGTGAGGTGTTGGCTATCCGGTAGTGTTTTGGATACCTAAATAATAAAAATATAGTTTAAAAAGTGGTCTTAATGAACAATTAACTAGAAGCATATATACATGGAGCAATTCAAACCCTCAATTTTTTCACATTTATATGAATGTGCATTTTTATATCAATACTAGCTAAATATTTTTACTTTTGATAGGTAGTATACGCCTATGTGGCAAGTTAGGTATGCATTCGAGAAAAGTCGAACCCGAAATTTTGATCAAACTTGTAATTACAACAGTAAAGAAGACGAAAAAAGTTAGTTTCACAATTCTGTGTCTGTCTGTCTGACTCTTGAGCTACATCCTAAACGGCTAGATTGATTTTCTTTAAACTTGGTACATATAGCGTTTTTTTCATACCCCAAATATATATATATTTTTTTTTTCATTTTGCTTAGAACCAAACATAACGGTACCTTGCATATTATTTTTACATGCGATATAAGTACTATAAGGCAAGTTTTGGATTCGTGTAAAAAACATTTTTTGAGATAACAATCAAACATGACATTACGATGATAGAGAACATCAAACAACTGGGTGGCACGATTCTGTCTGTCTGTTCGTCTGCAGCCTACACGGCTCGATCGATTGTTTCAAACTTGGTACGTAGTGCTTTTTGGTGATTATGCCCACACATTTTTTTTAACCAAAAACAACGCTACCTACCATACAATTTTTTTCTTAAGCAATTTAACATAATCGTATTTTTTTCACAAACGGCTCCACAACTTTACTTAAAAAAAATTCAGTAAATTACTTTTAGTAAATGCTTTCATTGGGTGGAAAACCATTTTTCAAAACATGGTTATTAATGGTAGGTACCTCCTAAAGAACCATTTTTTAATTTTCGGTTTTTTCTTCAAAACAAAGGAAAATATTTTTTTTCTCAAAAACGACTCCTACCATTTTGATTAAACTTTTTCCATATACCAAAATTAATGCAATCTACTACAAAAAACTAGGTATACAATTTTGCACTTAGCAACTTTTATTAGAACATGTCAAAGAAGGTGTTTTTTTATTTAGAATTTTCTTATTATCGGCTGCAGGGATTTAGATATATTTATATGTACATGCTTATACAAATTTCAGATAAGACTAAATAATATTGCATATCAAAATTTTCGAAATATAAGTTTTGAGTTTTTTAAAAAAAGTTAAAATTTTTTTTTGAAAATTCGATATCTCAAAAACGGGTTGACAATTTTTTTTTAATTTAGTTTTTATGTACACATAAATATATACTTTAAATTTGCATTCTAAAATTTGTCCTCAAAAATATTTTAAGAATTATATAAAATTCAATTAAAAAAATATTTTTTTTTAAAAATCGCTCGATTTTAAACCTTTTTTTTTTCATTCAATCATATTTAATCAAGAATTAAGATAGCATTCTTTTTTTTACTGTCAAAGGAGTTGTTTTAGCTAATTTAAAAGAAGTTGTGTTGGCTAATTTAAAAGGAGTTGTTTTAGCTAATTGAAATATCGTATTTCATGCTTCTTTTTTTAAATACAGTTTTCCTTAACCCGCAGTGTCTGAAACATAAGAGCAAGTACGTGCGACCCAGTCATGCATTTTATTTTTCTAGCAATTTTGTATACCTAATAGTATTTTTCTCAAGAACGGCTCCACAACTTTTCTTAAAAAAATTTAGTAAATTACTTTTAGTCAAAAGGCTACCTTTCGATGGGAAACCATTTTTTCAACAAAAGGTTACTAATGGTACCTTCCAGAGAACCATTTTTATATTTCAATTTTCTTCAAAAAGGTTTGACTAATTTCAATATTTTTTTATAAAATGCTTCTGTAATATATAAATAGTGTTCTGTACCAAAATTTAATAAAAAAAACAGAAGTTTTTTTTTCTAATTTTTAAAAAAAATTTTACATTTTATTTTGGAAAATCAAATATTTCGAAATCGATACGATCGATTTTTTTTTTAAATTGATACTTAGTCAGGCAATATTATTTCTCAATATCACATATTGCACAGTAATATTGTTCGTGTAAGGGCTGTATTGCGCAATTATGACGCTTTGAACAATATATTGGAGAGTATTAAATTTTTAAAATATTTATTGAAATACAAATTTTAAATAATATTACATTAAAAAAATTATTTTTTTCAATAAAATAAAATAAAATAAAATAAAATAAAATAAAATAAAATAAAATAAAATAAAATAAAATAAAATAAAATAAAACAAAATAAAATAAAATAAATTAAATTATATTAAACTAAATTAAATTATATTAAATTAAATTAAATTGAATTAAATTAAATTAAATTAAATTAAATTAAATTAAATTAAATTAAATTAAATTAAATTAAATTAAATCAAATTAAATTAAATTAAATTAAATTAAATTAAATTAAATTAAATTAAATTAAATTAAATTAAATTAAATTAAATTAAATTAAATTAAATTAAATTAAATTAAATTAAATTAATTTAAATTAAATTAAATTAAATTAAATTAAATTAAATTAAATTAAATTAAATTAAATTAAATTAAATTAAATTAAATTAAATTAAATTAAATTAAATTAAATTAAATTAAATTAAATTAAATTAAATTAAATTAAATTAAATTAAATTAAATTAAATTAAATTAAATTAAATTAAATTAAATTAAATTAAATTAAATTAAATTAAATTAAATTAAATTAAATTAAATTAAATTAAATTAAATTAAATTAAATTAAATTAAATTAAATTAAATTAAATTAAATTAAATTAAATTAAATTAAATTAAATTAAATTAAATTAAATTAAATTAAATTAAATTAAATTAAATTAAATTAAATTAAATTAAATTAAATTAAATTAAATTAAATTAAATTAAATTAAATTAAATTAAATTAAATTAAATTAAATTAAATTAAATTAAATTAAATTAAATTAAATTAAATTAAATTAAATTAAATTAAATTAAATTAAATTAAATTAAATTAAATTAAATTAAATTAAATTAAATTAAATTAAATTAAATTAAATTAAATTAAATTAAATTAAATTAAATTAAATTAAATTGAATTAAATTAAATTAAATTAAATTAAATTAAATTAAATTAAATTAAATTAAAGTAAATTAAATTAAATTAAATTAAATTAAATTAAATTAAATTAAATTAAATTAAATTAAATTAAATTAAATTAAGTTAAATTAAATTAAATTAAATTAAATAACATAATCGCTCATTTGTTGCAAGACCGGAATAACTCAAAAATGTATGACTTTGATTTTTAGTGCATTAAATATTGTGATTATGATATTTTTTTTGTTGTTGTACATTTAACATCGATATATTTTCTCAATTTCAAGTAAGAGTGCAATAGTTTTGCATTACAGTTGTTTTTTCATATATTTTTACGAAAACGAAATTTTCAAGCGCATTTATCTCGAATCAACAAATTTTAAGTTATGACGGTCTTGTAACAAATGTGCGGTATACATATAAAATAAAATAAGTTAATCCATACTAAATTGTACTCAAACATTTTTAAACTAAACTTAAAATAAAAAAGCTTCAAAGGTTTATTCCCTATACATAATTTCTAAAATTTCATTAAAAAAAAATTTAATCCAAGCTAACCACTTAAAATGTAACTGAAGGTCTGCATAGGTAGGTACCTACTGTGTACACAATTAATTCCTCTATTCTCTTATTTAATTGAATTTTTTCACTATACATCCAGGTTGAGTTGCCAGGAATACAACCTTTGTACACACTCTCTCATATACTTATATCTAGTTGGAAAATTTTGAAATTGTTCGTCCAGAAGCGCATAAAGTTTTAACATTGCATTCGTTTATTTCGTTGCTTAAATTATAAGTATATGCAATGCATTATTATATTCAACCACGTCTGGTTATAAATTCGAATTTTTCCGAATAGCGCAAGCACTTCATATTATAGAGTGAGAAAAACTATATACATTCCAAGCCCCGAAGTAGTTCAGCAATCAAGCCACCAACAACAAGCTGTTGTACACAACACACGTTTGCTGATGAGATCCATTCACCACTAATGAGGACACATCCCTGAGCGATGTTCCTGAAACTGCAATTAATTAAATTTGATTTATTTGAGTGTGTATTGTGTGGGTGTGAGTATGTGTGTGTGTGTATGTATATGTATGTTCTTCATCACCATCAACCATTGCATCTGCGATGTGGAGTTTTTGCTATTGTGTATGTATATGCGCGAACAAAAGTTTTCGTCCTTTGGTCGTTTTGTGTTTTTGTTGTGATTTTATATGATTGTGATGAGGATATTTTTTATATATGTACAGTCATAAGTTTTATCTAGGATACCAACTCTACAACTTGCCCCTCGCATTTATATTTTCTAAAATCCACCAAAAGAGAGATATGGAAACACCCGGAATCAAGTTAAAGAGCTCAACTGACACAATTTGTATTTTCCGCTTGTGCAATTTTCACACGTACTTGCACAAGAGGAGAGAAAAAAAATTTCAATTTTCTCTTTTTTTTCAGTTTCCTTTTCTTTCATTGCTGGTTATTATAAAAAAAATTAAATTATACTTTGAAAAGAATGATGATATAGGTATGTAAATAGGAGATGTACCTCAACATGATAGACTGTATAAGGAAAAAAATAAGGCTAGAAAGTTAAGATAATACCCAACTACTTTAACTAATTACCTGCCTATACTCGTAAGGGATATGGAACTCCTCGAACAAATATATGTATACAATTTAACTTAATGTTTGTTCATTAAAAATTAAGCAAGAAGGTACCTACCTTTAATTGAAAACTATAGTTTAAAGAGTAAAGGGTTTTCCAATAAGAGGAGATTAAAGGTTTTGACTACCCTTAAAGTGTTTGTACATATTAAAATCGTTTGGAAAATAGGGAAAGATTTAAGAAAAAATACCAGCACTTATTGGTTTTTTAATTCTAAATATCGTCGTTCCAATAAGGTAAAACTCACTAAATGCATAAAATAATGTTCAAGAAAATTCGAATGAAATGAATTTATTTATTTAAGTCAAAAAAGTCCCATTTTGCACGGTTTTTATATAGACATTGAAATATATGCCCAGGAACTTGAGTTCACAATTTGCGGAACGGGACCTTACAGCTGCAAAACGTGTGTTTCAATGCAATTTCTTTTAATAGTGCATTTTGTTAATAAGTGGGTTTTGCCTTTGAACCGACTAAATCAAAATGAAAGGCAAAAATAAAGCCTTGTTAAGCATCTCACATTCGTGTTGTGTGGCATAAGAAGTAAGAATTTGAAAGGCCCATGTAAGCCATTATGTGTGGAATATGACAGCGTTCAAATATCTGCCACAGCTCCAAGAGGTTCATAATTTTCAGTAAGTCTCTGGTCTAGGCCCGGATGAATTGAAACGATTACTATGGTAATGTTGACTTTGAAGGCAATGGGTCTTGTGAATAAAAAATAAAAGCTTAAGTTAAAACTTGGATTTTTAAGTTAAAGCTAGGTTTTGTGTGATTAACAACAAGCTTAAGCTAGCTGCTAAAATATGTCTTCTTGTAATAGCTATTTTAAAAAAGCCAAAGCTAAATTCATGTACATAGTTATAGCTTGTTTTTCTAGCTTAAGCTCCAATTTGTTTGATTCAAAATAGCTTTAGCTAGAGTATTATAGTTAAAGCTACAAAAATATCAAGATTCCTGACTAGAAAGCTTTGACCCCCACATAGCATGATCTTCGAAGCAAATTGAAGTCAACCCCGCTTGTTGACTAGTTAACTTCCTGGAAGACTTGGCAGTTCCTTACTTTAGGTAGCAACGGCTGAGAATGTAACGCGAACCTTCAGCATGAATACCTCAACACACCATACCTCAGGACCGGGATGATAAGTATTGTCTTATACAGGGACACCTAACACCTTAGTTGCTCGAGGGAGTGCTTTGCTCCTCAATTGCCTTCTTAGCCTAAAGGAGTAGCGAATGTTAAGAGGAATTCTTCGTTTGATCTCAGCGTTGGTATTATCAGCTTGAAATTATAGCTATCAATGGTGACGTTCTGTCCGAGATGTCACCATCGTTGCTGCCTTCATTCAGCGTTAAACGCATCTTCTTGACTTCCTTCTCAATCTCACAAAATCACAACTGACCTCACGCCTCTTTCGTCCGATTTTGTTAATATCGTCAGCGTAAGCGAGTAATTGAACCGAATTTTGAAAGATTGTGCCTTTAGTGTTAACTTGAGAGTTTTGCACTATTTTTTCGAGAGCTATGTTAAAGAAGTCGACAGCACGTCTAACTAAAAAGAAAGCACCCCACCCGAAAAAAAATCTGGCGGTAAGGATGAATTTACTCCCAGCAAAAAAATGCCATAAAAAGCTTCGTTTCAAAACTTCGTAAAAAAAAACATTTTAAAGTCATAAGGTAATAAGTGAATCATAAAATTAAAACCCGTCATTTCAGCGTAACTCATTTACTCATTTTTTTTTTTTAGTTTTATGCTTTTCCAACCTTCTACAAGTTTAACCTTCATACCACTGGTATAACTTGCATCTTCTTGCGTATTTCTCATACAAAACGAAATAAAAAAAATAGCAACAACCAAATCCCAAGTGTGAAGATTATAAAAGGCTAGACAAGCCATCAGACATTTCCTTGTATCTACATCCGCTGTGTATAAAGAGCACACAAGAAAAAATGTCCTTACAGTACATCAGCAATTAATTAAATTAAAATCTTATGGTCTGTGTCATAGCAACATGAAACTCCTGAAGGATCTAAGATACATCTCCAAAAACAACTCTGAAAGCAACAAAAAAAAATAATACCCAACATCCCAATGTTGAGGAAAATAAATAACAAAATATTTAAATACCCAGAAAAAGAGAACCATATAATAATAAGATTCCCAATGGCGCTTGCTTAGCCTTCCAACAAACAAGCACGTTTAAGTTCTTAATTCAATCAAGTCACTAGGCTGGAAGTATAAATGTATGTATATTATTTTATGTATAAGAAAAATAATAAAATTAAAATCTAAAATATAAAATAAACTAAAACAAGCGAACAACGAGTCGTAGAAGAAAAAAAGGACAGAATTCTTAACAAAATCTAGACCTAGCTTAAAGGATGAAAAGGATGAAAAAATAAAAATTCCACGAATATATAGAAATATTAAAAAAAAAAAAAAATGCAAATAAATGTTTAAGCAATTTCCCATGAGCCACAAAGCAACAATGAAACCAGAGGACAAACAAGGAATATAAAAACAAAACAAAAAAGAAAATATACAACAACAAAAAAAATCGCAAAATCCTGAAGACAACAACGAACTTGAGTGGGGAACAAAGCAAAAGCCACTTCCTAACAATACCATAAAACTGTATAGCCTTAGCCCTGACTTTGCCTTTTGTGTTCTGACAGACACTCCATATTCCTGATTCCACCCACAATCTCCCCATCATGGGTGTATTTATATGAAAGTGGAAGAACAGTGCTTGCATTCGCACTTCTATTCAACCGAAATGAGATGGTTAAAAAAAAAAAAAAAAAATGCAACCAGAGAACAAAATTGGATTCACCAGGATAAAAATGCAAATTAAAAGTTCAAAACTCAAAATGGTATACATAGGAAGCTCCCCGGTTCCTATTATATGGGTGTCCTGTTTCTTTATATAGATAAGCTCAAAAAAAAAAAAAAAATGCAGACCATAACGGTAAATTGGCTCATGGAAAAAGAATACCATTAAGACTAGATTGTCACTTTCTTAGATGAGATTGAAAAAGGTAAAAAGGAGTGCAAGAAAGATGAGTTTCTAATCGTTTAATACGTATGGAAACCAGTTTTGTTTTATTTATTAAAGACCGAAGAGGGTAGGCTAGGTTCAAGTTTTTATCTTGAAACAAATAGCCATCAGATACACAATATTCAACTTGTGATATTTTTATTCATTAGATACACGCCAGGATACCCCTGTCAGATAAATTTGTGAACAAAATCGGACTTATGAGACTTAATTTATTTATTATTTATCTCTGAGGCTAGTTAGATCGACAGAGGAGAAAAATATCTTTAATGCAAATCTTCGACAAACTTACACAAATCCTTATTTAAAATAATAACTTTGGACCATTTGGGCGTATTGATACGGTTAGGTATCTACTGTCATGCCATCGGAGGTCTCCAGATCAAATCTCAGCCTAATACAACCTGAAAATAAAAGATATATTTCCAATGCTGTCAAATTGAAGAATAATTAGAAAACTGTATTACAGGGTGTTTCATATCTTTGTTAAAGAAAAAAATTCCTACCACTTTCTTACAGTACATGAAAGGAGCATACATACAATTTTACTTACTATTAGCTAAAAGTCCATAACTGAGATAGTTAAAAGTGGTGCATAAGCAAATCTCAGCTACACAGTGGTGAATAATAGTAAAAATCTGTTGTTTTTTTTTGGTGTCACATCAGAGTACATTATAAACTAGTTATATTGATATATTTAAAAAAGAAAAAAAAATTCACAAAACCCCCATGCAAAAAATTCTTTAAGGAAAATGTTTTACAAGGTGTCTCAGAACTTTTTGCTGAATAATAAGGGTATTCATACAACAGCGTATAGTCGTCGTAAACGTTGTAAATTTTTAAACTTCGTAATTCTGTCACAATTTGTATGGAAGATTTGACAGATTTACGAAGTTTACAACTTTACTACGTTTACGATGAGTTTACGCGTTGTTGCATGAATACCCTTAATATGTTTTAGTTAAATAAGGCTTTTGAATATACCTTTTAAATAGGAACAATTACGTGAAAAGCATTTTATTATTGAAAATGTTTGTTTGGCCCATAAAGCTTTTAACCGAAAATGCTACTAAATTCACCCCATGCGTTTCGGGTCGAGTACAAAAGCTTGCAAATTAAAATCTTGCTTTCGAAATCTCGCATAACAAAATCTCACAAATACAAAATTGCGCTTCTCATAATCTCGCTAACAAAATCCAGCTTATCATAATCTCGCAATAAACAAATCCCGCAAACTAAAATCTTGCAAATCAAAATCCCGCAAATTAAAATCTCGAGCGAGATTGGCTTGAACTAGAAAAAATAAATACATTTTGGAAAAATATTTTTAACAAAAGATTTCACATATCAAAAATTGAATACTTTGCATTGCTACCAAAAAAAATATAAATTAATCTTATTCTTTTTTTTCTAAAAAAAAGATATGTAGTTTATATTTTTTTTTTTAAAGAAATTAGTTTTTAGTTTCCTACATTTTTTAATTTTGAAAAAAAAAAGTTTTCCGTTTTCCAGTTTTTATTTTCCATTTGCGGTATTTGTATTTTCCAGTGCGAAACCCTGAGCAATACGTCGCTGTGAGACTTAAATCTACAAGACTTTGATTTGCGAGATTTTAAATTGCGAGATTTTAGTTTCCGAAATTTTGGTTGAAATTTTTTTTTTCTTTTTTTTATTTTTTTATTATCCGATGGAAATCTTCAAAAGACACTCGGTAAGAATAAGAATCGGTACTAAGTAGTGTGGGACTCTTACCGCACTAAAACCACCGGTGAATCAGGACCAATCTATGAAAGATTGACAAATGATTTTTATTTCTTAATTTTTAAATCGCATTGGGGGAAGTTTAAAGTTATAACACTTTCCCATAGCTTTTAGACCATCAGCTCATAAGGCTTGGTTCTTCTTAATCTTCGAACATTGTTTCGTACATTTAGGACGGTCTCCATTTCAGAGTTTGTATGACTTTGCAGTCACTGATTGTGTGATACAGCGTGTTTTTTAACCACTTCTGTAACCATTTCAATTTGAAGGTCACGATGTAGATCGCTATTTCTTATATACCAAGGGGCATCAATTATTCCACGAAGGACCTTGCTTTGGAATTTTTGAATGGGTTCAGCTTTTGTTTTCTTTGTACAGCCCCATAGTTGGATGCCATATGTCCAAACGGGTTTCAATACTTGCTTATATAACATTAGTTTGTTCTGGATAGATAGGTCAGATTTCCTAGTAACCAGTACATTTTTCTGTACTTCAAGTTTAGTTCTTCTCTTTTCTTTTTGATGTGCTCTTTCCATTTAAGCTTTGCATCCAAAGTCATTCCAAGGTATTTGGCGGTATTGGAGTAAGGTACTACTGTACTGTTTATATAAATTGGAACATTGTTTATGTTTTTATTTGTAAAGTTTATATGCATCGATTTTGTTTCATTTAGTTTGATGCGCCATATCTGCGTCCAATCACTAACTTTATCAACTGCATTTTGAAATTTTTGTGTAGCCTTCGTAACGGATTTATCTGGCACCAATATTGCAGTATCATCAGCAAAGGTGGCCATGATAGCGTTGATGTCCACTAGAATATCCCTTGTATATAACAGATACAAGGTTGGTCCTAGGACACTTCCTTGTGGTACACCGGCTTCAATTTTCTTTAGTTCCGAGTAATTTTGGTCGTACCGTACTCTAAAGAGTCGGTTCGTAACGTAGGATTTCAGTATTTCGTAGTACTGCCTGGGAAGGTCCCCATGCAGTTTGTACTCAAGTCCCTAGTGCCAAACCCTGTCAAAGGCTTGAGCAACATTTAAGAATATAGCCGAGCATACTCTTTTCTCTTGAAGTGCCTTTTCCACAACATCCGTAATTCGATGCACTTGGTCTATCGTGGAATGTTTATTTCTAAATCCAAACTGATGGCTTGGAATTAGTCTTTTTTCTTTCCTTCTTGGTTGAAATTTGCGAAATTTTTCGGTGCGGGATGTGAATGCGAGATTGTTAAAATCGAGATTTTATAATAGCGAGTTTATGAAAAACAAAATTTTAAATTTCCGGGCTTTCGTTATTCGAGATTTTTAAAAAATATGCGAGAATTCGTTATTCACGATTTTGGTTTACGGAATATCGTACCGCTCCTTAAATAAATAAATTGGGTAGCGCAACAGCACGTGGAGAACCAGGGCCTAGTGATTAACAACTCTTAACCATTCCTTTGTGCGTGTTGTTGGCAGGAAACAAAAAATGGAGGGGGCCTACAATTTTTTACCGAGTCCGAACGGCTAAATGAATAGCACTTATTCATGACAAGTATACTCTTGGAGGATTTGTCAGTTCCTCGCAAGAGACAGTACCTCGGATATAACTCCTTGCGTTTCTGAGATAACTTCAATATTTTTGGTATAACTCGGATACTAAGCTGAATTTGAAAAATTAACAAAAAAACAAAATTAGGACTGGCCACGATACCACAAAAATCTCGGTATGGTTTGGTATCGGTATTGGAAGCCGAAACCCTACCGAGACCAAACCAGCTTCAAAACACCCAAAACGATACCGAGACCAAAGCGAACCTTAAGTGCCGAAATTTACCGAGACTCTCGGTGGTATCGTTTGGTATCGGCAGACAAAATGGATTTTTGAATATTGGTATTAATTAATAACTTTTTGTTCTTGGTGTCTAAAAAATGGCTCTAACGATTTGCATGATATTCTAAAAGTTACTTATTTTTATCTAGAGGAAGCAATTTTAGTAAAATGCACCCACTGCCACGCCTATTTTTAATTATATCCTGGTTTCTTGGGGACTGCTTATACGATTGGGATGAAATTTTCATAATTTTCGCAAACGGCTTGTAAGAGATTTGGATGAAATGTTAGGAGTTAGTTCTTATTAACACTGAATGCGACCGAGACCGATACCAAACTTAGTCATACGATACCGAGACGATACTTAGTAATACGAGACCGAAACCGATACCGAGACGATACTGACATATATTTCAATTTAAACGATACCGAAACGATACCAATAAAAGTTTCGTTTGGTTTGGTATCGTGGCGAGCCCTAAACAACATACCAAAAATCTAAAAATCATAGAAATCTAATTATTGCTTATACCTAAGTTAAGTATAACTTTTTTCGAAGCAAAGATACGCTGAAGACATGCGCAAGGAAAATTAAGTTGAGTTTAAAGGCTTAAATATGACATGTTAAGAAAACCGTATTAATTGAAAACTGACAGAGATAAAGCCATTCATAGTTTACCATTTCTTATCATTTTTCACAGTTTTTGTCTGAAAGTCTATTTTTTAATACTAAATGACAAATTTAACATTAGTACCAAATTTTATATTATTCGGACCAGCCGTTCAGTTTGTAGGTCTGAAAGTATTTTTTAGAAAATACCCGACAAAACAAAATTTCGAACTTACCTACATAATTTTTAAATAGTTTCTATAGGTCATATTTGAACAAAATCTTGATTTTGAATATTTTTACGAATGTGTAATTTGGCTTTTGGGCCAAAACTGCGAAAAATTATAAGAAATGGTAAAGTTTGAACGGGCATATCTCTGTCAATTTTGAACTTTTGGAACATTCTATATTGAAGCTTTTAGTTTCTTCTTTATTTTGCTTATGCATGTATTGACCCTATTTTTGCTTACAAAAAAGGTATGTGCAGTTTATTAAACAAATTAGGAATCTTTGTTTTTTTGTTTGGTTTTATTTAGGTTGATATAAAATTTTTAAGACCAACCATTTCGATAGAAAATTTAAATTTTGAACAAATTGTTTTGAAAGTTAAATTGCCAAATTTGGCTTAGCTTCCGAATTATACCAAAAAGATTGAAAAGTGGCCAGTGTCACCATTTTTCAAGAAACATATGGTTGAATTTAGTAGCATTTTCGGTTTTAAGCATGATTTTGGACCAAACCAACGTATTCAATAATAAGAACCCTTTCACGTTGTGTACCCTTTTTAAAAGGCTTATTCAATAACCTATCGAGCCCAGTCAAATTAGTCAAAAAAAGTGGATGCAATCGATGTAAACAATTTGTTTTATGGAATCTGGTTGGGTACGCCTCTTCCTCATCGCAAAAACGAGTTTTTGGGATTTTCGGGTTAAGAAAAATGCCACCATCTTGAAAAGAGATTGGTTTGGTTTTTATTTATCAACTCTTTCACATGTAATTTTACAACAAAATGTTCAATGGTGCCATGGCTTTAACGGTTGAGCTATGATAATAGATGCACCTCAACAGACCATATTACGTTCAAATTCATATTGTTTTTGTACAATTCGGAAAAAGTAACTTTTTTTTTATTTTTCAAAACTAAGAAAGAATTTTACGTTTGGTTTCGGGTATTTGACTAAAAATTGTACAAGGCATTGAATATTGAACACAAAAATAGCACTTAATTACGCAAAATTTTGAAAAATATCAACTTGAAGGGTCAAAAACATCTTCTATAAATGAGGAATCAAATGAAAGTTTTAACTAAAGATGTCACTTGGAATTCTACTTTTGAGTACCCGCGCTGAGATAGGTAATCTTATGGCCACCTCTCGAAATATGAGAATGATTTGATAAATCATAAAATGGAAAATCTAAAGTGACCCAAGTTTCTTATTCCTAATCACCATAGTACTTTTGAAGCTTTATTTTACATACAAAATAGATTATCTAACATTAAGAAACAGTATTTTTGTAAAGTTAAGGGAAACAAAATCAAAAACTCCAACCAAAAGAACAACCTTTACTCTGAAGCTTATATGCGTTACAAATTCACTACAAGGCCACACCGTTGATCCACTGTCAACTAAGAACAATAACAAAACAAAAAAACGCTTCATCACCAAAATAAACTTTATAATCCAGTTACAAATCCAACTAATATGTCTATCTCCCTCAACAACTATATACAAGCATTTGTTGTGATGCTTTTTAAAATCCCAGACTGTTTTTTTGTTTGTTGTATATCCCCAAAGATATATATCACCTGTTTCCTAATGCCATCATGATCGTAATCCCGCAACGAATCTTATCCCAAAGGAAGCAAAGTGAGATTATAATGTTCATATTGGTGTGGCGGTGTGCGGTGGGTGTAGATGTGTTTTTGTATAGACTAGGTAGGTTAGGCACACATTTGCGCTATTTCGTCAGAGACTTTGTTTTTCATTAATCATCGTTTGTATTTGTATAATGTACCGAAACCTCTTTCCAAGAGGTGATATTATGGTTCGAGTCAAACACGTGCTTTTGTTTGAAGGCACGTTTTTGCACCAAATGAAAATGTTGAATGTTTTTCAGCTCGATTTTTATAAAAATAATGTGTCACGGGCTTAAGCTATGGAACCCTGATATAATGGTGCTTGTAAACATTAATGTATTTGTTTGGCACGTGTGGTCTATGTGTATTGAATTTTTACAACAAAATCTACTTCTGTAGAAATATTCAGTCATATTTCAACAATTTTACGGTTTGAATGAATATTTAAAGGTGTTTTTATAGCGGCTAGTTAGTAGGTATTTATTTAGGCCCAGAATTTTCTATCGAATCAAACATATCTTAGCATGAAGCGTACTTTCTGTAATACCTTGAGCTTTCGAAACTCATGTGTATTGTATAGGTATATAGGTATAGGAAACAAATCCATTTTAAGCCCGTCACTATTTTATACCCAATCATTTTTGATATATCAAAAGATTCATATCCCTCTTTGAATGAGTTCACATTCGACAGCGTGCATCGTCGTCGTGGTTGTATATTATGTGAGTTTCGCGACTTTAATTTTGAGCATGACATCATGAAAAAAAAAAAAAAAAAAAAAAAAAAAAAAACAGCCAAAATTATCACCACCCTCGCTACTTCCGTCAAAGAAGGATTTACTATCCTGTGAAAATGTATACCTACTACATATATGAAGAGCACATCATGAAGCAATGCCAGAAGGACCAAAGAGCAAAATCCATCTGCAAACATTAATCCGTCTGATCCGGAAATGAGGAATTACTGGATTCCATTTTTTTATTTTTTTATTTGGTGTGCTTGTCTGGGCGTTCGTTGTCGTTGTCGTCAATGCCTGAATATTTCATACCTGCAGGGTGAATCGTGTATATTTTTCGTTTAACCAAACGAACGTTGACTCCTTTTTAAAGCTTATAAACATTTTTCTTCTTCGCTTGGGGTTATGCAATGAATGCAGTTCTTACAATGTTGCTGGATGTGTGGTAGGTATTTATTTGCAATAAGGGTCGAATTTAACTTAAAGGAGAGGCAAAATATAGATGGGATTTTCTTAGGATCAATAAATTTTAAAGCTTATACACATAAGGTATACAAGGGACAACGTATTTAGCAAAAAAAGCGATTTTTCGTTATTTTATTTTCAAATTCAGAGAAAGAATACGAATTTTGCAAAATTCTTTGTCTAAGCGTATTTCTAATGTTCTGAAATAATATGATGTATGTAAATTTTGCTCACGAGAAATTCTATTTACAGAAAACCCACACATGGATGATCCTTTGCTCTGCAAAATATTTGTTTAACCTCTCTTATTTTTTATAAGTCATCTTTTTCATGGCCTCAAAGATTAATTAATGTCTATGTGTGTGGAGCTAATTTTTTCATGTACAAAAAAAAAAGTTAAGGACTGCCCAGGGAATAGACTTCGAAGCGAAAAAACTTTGCTTTCAGACGCCATAAAGGGTTATGGAATAAATTTCGTTTAATGCATGAATGTTTTATTGACAGCAAACCCCTTCAGTATCGGAAATCCAAACTTCATTAAATCTTCTCAAATGTTCAAAGGGTAGACACGGTGCATTCAAGAGGACACAAGCGTCCACAAGCTATTTTTCGAAGCGAACCTCTGTCTATCAACTCTTACTCTCACCTCTAAGTGGTGAACATCGGGTGCCTAGTACCTTTAACTGAAGATGGGGTTCCAATATCTGTGGACGGTTTTAGCCGGCAGGAAACGAGAGAGGAGGAGGATTGTTCCCACTAAGGCTCTTCTTTTTTATCTAGGCGGCCGGCAGCGGAAAAATTCTCAAGATGGAATCAACGATGGCATATACCAGTTTCAGTTAGGCTGAACTACTTTGTGAACACCTTATACGGGCTACTACGACATATTCGGAGCTCAGGCATATAAAGAGAGGTTAATCTGGCTCTCGCCTTTGGAGTTATATTGTAAGGGTCTGGTCCTCCAGGTTGGAGTCGTGTCGTCGGGGTGACTTCCCGGCCATGTAAAGCTATTTAGTTGCGAAGCAACAACAAGCCTCGGATACGGACGGACCACACAACCACAAGGGCAGCGTCTCTTCGGATGTGGATTCGTCGTTAGAGGCAGACTAGGCAAGAAGTCTTGAGTTTCAACTATGTGAACGAGTGCCTCACGACAATTCGCATCAAGGCTACATCCGCTTACATTACCCTCATATGCACGCATGCCCCCACAGAGGAGAGAGATGACGACACCAAGGATGAGTTCTATGAGCTCCTGGACAAGACATATGAGCAATGCCCTATCTATGACATTAAAATTTTCTTGGGTGATTTTAATGCCTAGCTAGGAAAAGAAGACGTCTTTGGTGGCACAATCGGAAGATACAGCCTGCGAAACACCACCTCCGATAACGGACTTAGGCTAATCGACTTTGCTGCAGGACGAAACGTTTCGCTAGCTTACGCAGTTCTCGCATCTCCATATACATACGGGTACATGGTGAATTCCCGGTCAATCAACCTCCAATGGCCACATTGCGACCGACGGAAGACACCCCTCCAGTATCAAGGATATCCGAACGTTACGAGGAGCCAACGTTAACTTGGACCACTACCTCGTTGTAGCCAAGGTAATGCTGCGGATATCCAGACCAAAGCCAAAATGGGGAAATACTGTGAGGAGGTTTAACGTCGGACAGCTACAGTCGCAGGAAACTGACAGGTCCTTTTCCGATCGAGTCACACGCATCCTCTAAAAAAGTCCTATGCCACCAACCGCAAGTATCGAGAATCAGTGGAAGAATTGCCAGGAAGCCATTAGAGACGCCGCTTCTGACGTGTCCTCGCACGACCACCACAGCGAAACCCCTGGTACGATGAAGAATACCGACAAGTTACATGCAGCCAAACAACAGGCATACAAAGCTATGCTGCATTCAAAGCAGCTGGTGATGAATTAGTTAGGAGTATGCACCAGCTCATCTGCAAAATATGGTCGGTGGAAAGTATGCCCGATGAATCGAACCTCAGCATTATTTGCCCGATCCTCAAGAAAGACGATCCTCTGGACTGCACCAACTACAGAGGTTGCTTATATTATAGGTACATTTAGCGGAAAATGCATTCTGAAAAGTACATTTTCTAACCATTGCCACCAGAAAAGGCTTGTCCGATGGTCGGCTCCCAGACTATCATGCTCCAGTTTTCTGAGCGGGATGTACCAAACACTGCAAGTGGAGGGATAGTCAAGTGGTCTTTATATAAATAGCAAAAAGACAAAAATAATGCTCACATACCACATCAGCTTATTATTCTACATGAGACAAACTAATCTGGACGTTAGAAGTAGAATTAATAAAGTACTTTGCCCCCAATTTTGGAAATCCAGTCAAATCTCCTTACGCACTAAGTTGAGATTCTTCGAATCCAATGTCAAATTTGTGATGTTATACGAGTATGCCTGTGATGCCTGGAAAGTGACGTTTCCCATTTCGAGGAAACTGAAAGCTTTTGTAAATCGTTGTCAACGCCACATCTTAAATATTCGCTGGCAACAAATTATATCAAACGAGGAATTGTGGCACAAGGCAAGCCAAGAGCGGCTGGACATTGGCAGAAGAATGCACAAATAACACACTGAGAAAACCTTCTTTTAACTTTTCTATATATCATTCATACTGAGGCTGCATTCTACATCCGAACCACTTTCTATTTAAATAAAATTATTATTTTTGTATTTTTCTAGAATTTCCATTTGTATATTGTCTTACTTTCGTCTTTTGTTTTCCAAAGCGACCTTCTCAGGGTTTCTCTATTTAACTGGGGTTCTTGCCACCAGAACTTTATTGTGAATAATTGTGAAATAACATCAGCAATCAAAATAATTAAAAATATAAAAGATAGTTACACAAAAGTTGGATGTTCATTTAACATAGTTTTTTTTAAACCATTTTCCTTCAAGCCTGGTTGATAAAAATAATAGGTAGGTAGGTATCTATGGATTTAAAAAGAAAATATTTTCCACTCTAATTCCAGCAAAATTGAATTAAATTGTTTAACCAGCTCCTCAAAAAAAAAAACAAGAAAAACATCTATTTATGTCGACATTCACTCACTCCACTATAGTCCCTGGAGCGCTAATTTTAAAGGAGTCGGTGTCCTAATGGCAATATACTCGCAATTACCATTTTGTATATCCATCACAAAATTCCAATTCAGCAAACATCACGGACATCCAAATGGAAACTGCTTCGCGGTGTTTTAGCTAAAGTTGATGTTTTTGTTGTTGTTTTTTTTATGGTAAAGAGAGATGGTTCTCCTTCTTTCAAAAATTCCAAAATCCACACAGCCCGAACCCAAAAATATCCACACCCCACCGCACCACACCGAAAATGTATTTATTTCGAAACTAATTTATAATTCATCCGGGTATTTCATTAGGTTTAATTTGAAACACTTTTAGACCTTTCGACCGAATCTACTGAAAATGTGTGTGTGTATGTATTTCGTCCTGACGGGTACCTACCTTCCTACCTATCTACCAAAAAAGCCAAACTTAGGTATTCTGTTTTTGGCTTCCATCAGAGGATGTCTATGTATATCTATATAGGGAGTATTTAGTGAGGGTGGGAGGGGGAGTGAAGGTTTGGTGCGGTAAAAGACCAGGGCTAGGATTTTTTGGGATTTCAGCAACCGACTGTTTTTGTTTTGTTATGTGTCCGTTCCGTCTTGCCGATGTAACTTGATGGGTTTTGCTTTTTTTTTTGTTGCTTTTGTTTATATCATCCCCATTGTAGCTACTGATTTTGTCCTTTTTTTTAGAAGTTTCAACAAAGGTAAAGAGGAATAGATGCGCACATTTTCTATTTATCTACTTTATACAGACGAAAAATATTTAACTTTGAATATAAATTTATGAATTATAATTTTGAATTTAATTCTAGAGAAAAGGTGTTTTGTCAATATATATCTAGCTACTATATAGCTATGCCTGTATACATAGATGGATAGGATAAGCAAGTAAATGTATGTATAGGAGGTTATATGTCCTTATCCATGTTTTAGGTCACATTCTAAAAGACATTTTCTGTTAAAGATGAATGAAGGACAATTATAGAAGATTGACGGGAAGTTATTTACCAAAGAAACAATCTTTTGTTGTCTGTTCAATTTCCTTTTTGTGGCTTATTTAATTTATATTTGCGGATGGAACGAAGATAGCTCAAGTCCTTAAAATTTTCATCTTTTTTGTTGTTGTTTACATTTACTTTCTGCCAAAATGTTTTCCTTGTCTCTTTCTATCTCTGTGAATCTTTTTGGCAAAGGTATACCTATGTAATGTCAGAGTGTAAGTATGTATGTATATATTTTTTGGTTTAAAAGATGGTGTATATATGTGTATAGACTCCTTGCTATATAGAGGAAGAAGCTCTTTTGAGAGAAGCTTTTAGTGGTAGATAAATATTTATACAACATTATCGTTGTGTTGTTGTTACTTTGTGCAGAGTTAGATTGATTGACATTAAAATTTTATTGATAGACATTTTCCTCCAATTCAGTTTTTTTTTTTTTTTATGTAAAATGTGTAGGTACATATTTCTAGTTTTTATACTCAAATTTCATATTAATCTATAACAACAGCAGCATGAGAAATTCGACCCGTTAATAAGATCACGCTTTTAATTTCACATTGAGTTAATCCATTAGCAAAAGACAACAACAATAATAAACAAAAATTACAATACATAACAGTGCTGTCGCTCTGACAAATTTAATGGGTGGTCTTTTTGAGTGTTAACTTATACATACAAGTATAGTTAAACTTTCCAATTCGAGTATTCATGTGTTCGAAAAGAAGTTGTTTTTGCAAATACGTAGGTATACCCAAGTGCTTTGAGAAAAAGTTTGAAGAAACTTTGGGGAGTAATTTACTATTGAACTGTTGATAAATTTGCTATGAAAAAAGGTTTCTTTAATTTTCTGGTACTTCCAATAATCCATTACCTAATCTATAAATGAAAAGGAATACAAATGAAAATTGTGCGTGTTGAAAAAGTGACCACAGCTCACAAATCGATTGATAGTTATTAATTGACTTATTAATATTGTCTTGTGAATCACCTTGTCATTGCAGAATTTTGTATTCAGTCAAATATTGGAAACCAGATGCTAAAATGTCTTCTTGTTGTTTAAAAAAAAAAAAAAAACAATAACCAAATGTATACTTTCATATACAAACTACAGTCCAGTTGTTTTCGGTGTTATAAATGCTCATTTATATATCGTTACCTTTTCCATGGCGTAGGTACGTGAAACATTTAATTTTTCAAATAAATAATATGGTGCACTGTGGCGTATGTGGAATATTTTATTTGTTCAAAGAAATATTATGATAAAATAATGGAAGTTACTGAAACCTCTGAAGACAATAATATTGTTTTTAAAGTAAAAAAAAACAATGAAACAATTGAAAGTCACTATGGCGTATGTGGAATATTTCATATTTCGAATAATAAATAATATAATTTACTGTGGCGTATATTGACCATATTTTGGAAAAACTTCTTGTATTAATTCTTTGATTTTCAATCGATTAGAAAAGAAAAAAATAATTTTATAGCGCCTCACATTGAGATATCCCCTTTCGATTTATTTCAGACAAAGAATGTGTTTGTGTAAATTGCAAGATTTTAAGTTGAGAAAGGCAAGCACGGATGCTATCAACTAGTTTCTATTAGTTTGCATTTCTCTGACATGTGACTGTGTTTTATTATTAAAAACATCTTTTTTATGAATACTTAAGGCATTCAAAATAATCTTTATATATAATATTTTGATTTTCAAAGTAAATATGAGGCCATGAGCGCAATAGTGGCCTAACTGCATTTTTCATTATTTTCAGTAGAGCAAAAATAAGAAACAGGTTATTTTCAAACACTTTTTGTTTTAAAATAAAGAATCATATGCTTGATTTTCTTTTTGCAATATGATTAAAAAATTAAAGGTTTTTGATTTTTTAGCCATGATCCTTCAAAATACCGTTATAACTGATTTTAAAGTCAGATAGGCCACTATTGCACAGAGAAAAAACTATAAAAAATTAAAATCCTGTAAAGATAGGCCAATCATTTGTAAATGAAACTGATTTCTATGAATGTTTTCAAATTATTTTTTAATACGTAGAAATTTAACATTTTTATTCACTTTCAGATGTGTTAGAATCTATAAATGCTTTTGTAGTATTTATAAATTGTTATTTTTGTGATCGTTGTAAAAGCTATGATATATATTAGCGGGTATTGGGATATAAAGTATGAAGGTTAAAGCTTGCTAGTAAAACGGGAGCCCACAGCAGATTTTGAGTGTGAATGATACAAAAAAAGAAGTATAGGAGTTGACAGCTTGAGTAAAACTTATTCAAGAAATCAAAGTCTTGACAGTCCACAACCGGGGCTTTTGTGATTAAACAGTGCATCGAAATCAAAATATGAATGTATCTCTCCCTAGATAATGATCACAGATCACGAAATCTGAGACCATTTGAGTCTATAGTAGTTGTAAGCCCTGCCAGATCGTTCAAAAAATTCAAAGTTCGAAGCGAAAAACGGGTTTTTAAAACGGTCTGGCAGGGCGAACTATATTTATGCACAAATAATCTCGGCTTCCGTGATCAGAGGAGCATTACCCAGGAAGGGGTGAAAACCAACTTTGGTTAGCACAATTATTACTCTCGAAGTAGTATCCATAGTTTGTTTTTGATGCAGTGTTTAATCACTAAATTCCCGGTTATGGATCGCAAAACTTTGATTTCTTGAACAAGTTTTACTCAAGCTGTCAACTCCAATATTTCTTTTCTTACTACCATTCACACCCTAAATTTGCTGTGGGCACTTAATCTATCGGCTTATATACTTATTTTTTTCGAAAAACAAACATGTTGAAAAAAAAATTCAAAAATATGTTTAAACAATATTATGTAGGGTTGGTCTTAAAATGTTAAAGCTCGTGAATCTTGAGTCAATTAACCTTCAGTCCTTCTCTAGAGATCATTCTATTTGAAATTTCCAATTTCAAAGTGGAAAAGAAGTACTTTTTGGTAATTTTTAACACATTGAAAGGTTTTTTTCTCGCTGAGCGTATGAAACTCTAACTTTATGGCTAATCGACGGTGATTATCAGGGTACTGACTTATGTTTAGTTCATTGCATTGATGTCACCTCTGAGCAAATAGTTAAATAATTGGCCTAACTTAAAGTTTCAAACAATAAAATCAAATATGCGAGCGCAATAGCGGCCTTTAAGTGAGATAGGCCACTCTTGCACTTAAGCTTTTAATTTTTTTGTGTTTGGCCTGAGTACAAAAGTCCTGTAACTATGGCATGAAGACGTTAATTTGAAAATTCTTAGTGCAGAGCTGTTGTTTAATACACACAAATTCAATTTTTGTAATTAACTCAATTTCGATAAAATTGCAGTTAGGCCACTATTGCGCTCACGGCCTGATATGTGCTTGAAATATTTTGATATTCTTCTCTATAAATAAAATTGCTCCTCTTATAACAATTTCATGTTTTTTTTTTTAATCCTTAAAATTTTTATTGAAATACATATAATATCACTATATTATCAACCATTTGATATTTTATTTTTGAAGATTAGAGTGTGGTTAACATACAAAATAAAATGCACGACTGGGTTGCAAGTACTTGCTCTTATGTTCAAGAGGCTGAGGGTCCAAGAAAATTGTAAATAAAAATATAGAAATTATAAGAGAAAAATGTTTAAAAGTATCAAATACGATATTTAAATTAGCAAAACAAGTCTTTTGATAGTTTGAAGTGAAAAAAAAAGTCATTTTAATTCATGATTTTGAATATAATTGAATGAAAAAAAAAATTAAAATCTTCAGAGCGGTCTTATAAGAAATAATCAAATTCTAAAAACATTTTTAAGGAAACATTTTGGTATGCAAATCTTATGTAGATATTTATTTATGTGCATATAAAAATAAAATAAAAACTATCAACCCGTTTTTAGATATCGATATCAACCCGTTTTTAGATATCGAGAAAATTTCATTTTTGAAAATTTTGATATTCAATATTATTTGAAATTTACCTATAAGAAAAAATAATATAAATCCGTTCAGCTGATAATGAGATAGAACTAGTACACTAGTCAACAATATTAAAGGAACACATTTTTTTTCAATTTTTGTTAGCGTTTTTTGAAGAGCTGTATCTTTGTGACGAGTGGTCGTATTGAGTTGAAATAAAAAGCATTTTACAGCTTTATGTTTTTTGTTTCGAGATTTGTTTGCAAACAAATTTTTTTGAAGTACCGTTATTGCGTTATTGCAAAAAATGAGACGAGACAACAAAATTATTTTGTTTTTATTTTTTTTGAAGGTCCTCATTTCTATGGATAAATTTTTTTGAGTCAATTAAATGTCATGATCAGATACCTTGTTTATTCAGCTTCAATTCAGTTTTTTTGTTGTTTTCGTACGATTTTTTTTTGACATGGTTTATCTGACTTTGAATGAAAAAAGATACTTTCAGCCTTGATAACCAATATCTCAGCAAATAATGACGTTATAAAAAATTCAAAGACAGTTTTGGAAATTTAAAAAAGCGTTTTACAAGATTTTTTTATGATTTTGTAGAAATTATTTTTTTTTACCGTTCACCGTTAGTTTAAAAAAAGTACTAAAAACCGACGTTTTGTGGTCTTTTCATAAATCTTTTTATTTTCGTTGCAAATATTGATTGCATGGCTTGCGTTGGTATGCAAATTTATAGACTTTTAAATCATCAATATTCTTGTAAATTTTCAAATTGATTCATCCAACCGTTTTTCCTCACCAAAACTTCAAAGTCTTACAAACCAGGTAAAGGAACAAATTGTGGTGTTCCTAAACAATGCGAAGTTGTCATCAAAATGACAAGAAAACCGCAATTCCAGTGGATTTTTTTCACAGTTTTGCATATTAGTTAGATACTTTTTTGAATTGAAATGAAATAAAAAGTACATTAAACAAAAAAATAAAAAAAATTAATTTAAAAAAAATTTTCAAACAAAAAAACTTGATTTTTTAATTTTTTTTTTTTTGAAAAATGTAATTTTTTTTTCATTTCCATTCAAAAAGTATCTAACTAATGCAAAACTGTGAAAAAATCCACTGGAATTGCGGTTTTCTTGTCATTTTGATGACAACTTCGCATTGTTTAGGAACACCACAATTTGTTCCTTTACCTGGTTTGAAAGACTTTGAAGTTTTGGTGAGGAAAAACGGTTCGATGAATCAATTTGAAAATTTACAAGAATATTGATGATTTAAAAGTCTATAAATTTGCATACCAACGCAAGCCATGTAATCAATATTTGCAACGAAAAAAAAAGATTTATGAAAAGACCACAAAACGTCGGTTTTTAGTACTTTTTTTAAACTAACGGTGAACTACTGTAAAAAAAAATAATTTCTACAAAATCTTGTAAAACGCTTTTTCAAATTTCCAAAACTGTCTTTGAATTTTTTATAACGTCATTATTTGCTGAGATATTGGTAATCAAGGCTAAAAGTATCTTTTTTCATTCAAAGTCAGATAAACCATGTCAAAAAAAATCGTACGAAAACAACAAAAAACTGAATTGAAGCTGAATAAACAAGGTATCTGATCATGACATTTAATTGACTCAAAAAAATTTATCCATAGAAATGAGGACCTTCAAAAAAAATAAAAACAAAATAATTTTGTTGTCTCGTCTCATTTTTTGCAATAACGCAATAACGGTACTTCAAAAAAATTTGTTTGCAAACAAATCTCGAAACAAAAAACATAAAGCTGTAAAATGCTTTTTAATTCAACTCAATACGACCACTCGTCACAAAGATACAGCTCTTCAAAAAACGCTGACAAAAATTGAAAAAAAATTTGTTCCTTTAATATTGTTGACTAGTGTACTTATAGTTGCAAAGTGCAACATTTTATAATTTACGATAGGAGATCGTACTGATTTAAGTATACGGAAAAAGTTTAATCAATACCGTAACAGCCATTTTTGAGAAAATATTTTTTTAACGGTTTTCTAACCTTTTTATGGATGGTTCCGTTAGTTTTGCATAGAAGTAAATGTTTTTCTTAAAATATTTTCGAGAATATACTCTCAAGTATCGACAAAAAATTGATCTTTTCGTTCTCGAAATATTTGATTTTCAGAAAAAAAAAATGTTAACATTTTTTTAAAATCCAAATAATATTTCTTAAAAATTTTGGTGCACAATACTACTAACATTTTTCGGAAGCTTTTGTATACAAAAAATAATTGAAATCAGTCGTACCGCTTCGAAGAAAATGGGAAATAAAAATAAATGGTTCCTTGGGAGGTACCATTAATAAACATTTTTTGAAAAATAATTTCTCACCGAAAGGTAGCCTTTACAAAAAGGAGATTATTAGAAAAATTTTTTGAGAAAAATACGATTATAAAAATTGCTAAGAATGTAGCTCAATAGACAGAATCTCAATTTTTTTTACAAATGCATAACCTCAAATATTCATAGTACCTACAGGCATAATTTGTTGACCTCCTTAATGTGAACATTAAGATGCGTTCCACATTCAGCCATAGAGTTACTGGGGTTCAAATGTGAAGTTAACTTGTTGTTGTTGGAATTTACATTGGGAAATTTGCCTCAATGTGAAGTATTTCTTAATGTTGACATTAAGGAAGTCAACAAAACACACCTTATATAGCAAGTAAAAATGTGTTTACCAAAAAAAAAACCGTAATCGGTCAAAATTTAATAAAATGTATATATTTCTTGAAATCGTTGGAAAAATTAAGAAACCTTCTTTTAAGCATATGGAATACTCTTAGGTATTCGAATT
Organism: Dasysyrphus tricinctus; assembly: GCA_963921185.1. Lineage (NCBI taxonomy): Eukaryota > Metazoa > Arthropoda > Insecta > Diptera > Syrphidae > Dasysyrphus > Dasysyrphus tricinctus. Next base: position 65,791,214 of record OY992532.1, on the reverse strand, counting down.
GTATTAAAATGTAACTTTGATATGCTTTAAACAATTATGGTGTGTCTTTCAATAAATAATTTAGGAGTTAAGAAAATGCAATTTTAAAAAATTGAAACAATTTGTTAGGCGTTGTTAGAAGAAGATCAATGATACGATTCGCCAAAAGGATGCTACCCCCCTTCCCCCCTCATCAGAATATATTTCATAAATTAGGCAATTTGACTCCATTTGGAAGCATTTTAAAACTAGATTTCTGTACCAAAAACTATTTTTTGAATGAGTTTGACCCCCCCCCCCCCTAATCGAAATCTTGCGTACGTTCTTGGTGAGATTACGTTGTTCTCTCGTTTAATGCTTCATTTTTAATAAGCTTTAAGTCTCAGTTATCAATTTTTTAATAAAATCTAATTGTTTTAATTCTTTTTTTATCACAAATTTTGCGCAGATAAAACAGAACTAAGGCAATCATGTTATCTAAAGCTATAAGCTGAATAAAACCGATCAATTTCTAAATATATTGACATTGTCAGGAGAACGAATAAAGTAGCAAATTTATTGCAAAATTTATGTTATTTTGAACTTGGTAAACCCTCTTCTACGCTCGTAATTAAGGTAATTCAAAATGTTATTATTGGATCTTTTTCCACTTCCTTAGTTTCAGCATAGTATCAAAATGGTACGCTACTAGCACTTTCGACAGCCCACTGACTATATGGCACACACCCGATTAAGTATGCAAAAAAGTGAAATTCAGTAAAATGGCAAAAAGGATATTAGCAAGAAAGGATGGAGAGAAAATTACAAAACATATTATGTGTGAGAATTATTTTGTGTTTATTTGATTATTTATACCTCTATACACACTACGCGCCGCCCGCTCAAAGCCTGGATGCATAGATACGGGTATACTGTAATCGAGGTTTTTTGTTCGTTATCCTGTACCTACCATTTCAACACACAGAGCATGCTGCTGGTAGTTTCATGTTACATCATTCGAGTTTGTTGTGTTTTTTTTTTTTTTTCTTTTTCTTGTTCGTTCACTCACTTTGTATACACTTTTGCGCATGCACGAGAATGAAATTTGCATAAACTCAATAAAGCAAAAAACAAGGATAATGTATAAAGGATGCTGCATTGCATGATGTTGAAAACCATCGCACATATTGTATCTCACGTTGAGTTTTATTCTCTTCTGTTGAAATCCGATTTAAGTGAATGTGATAGGACACTAACAGTTTGGCATCATGTTTAAATCCACACATTTTCTGGATTCGTTCTTTTTCAGTTTTACATTTTTTTTTTTTTTGTTATTTCTTCAATTCTGTTCTGGAATATAGAGTTAAAATCCATTTTGCACATACACATCCTGTTACGTACGTGACCCTTTGGTGAAAATCTTTATAATATTGTATATATCTATAGGTAGGTACCTATATGTATAAGAACTTTCTATAAGAGAAATATGTCAGTCGGTTTTTGCTACACTTATATGTATGTCTAAGGGTATCCTCCTGCTGTTCGCTGCTAGGTATACACTCCTGCTGAAACCTTAGAAACGTGTTTCTTCAAAAGACACTAACCACACCACTATATATGAGGGCTTTGTTGAAGTGGCCAAATGAATAAGAAAAAAAAAGGGAAGAAAAAATTACCAGATTAACCTTTCAAACTACTCATAGATACGTCGGAATGAATTGTATGTGTTTAGGGAGTGCGCACAGAGCACCTTTCACTACGTGCATTATGTAATTCAATCCCGTCGAAGGTCGGAGTTGTTATTAGCTTGGCCTTTTTTTTTCAGGATTCTAACATAGTTTTACCTGTAAGTTTCTCTTATTTTTTTTTGCTTGTCTCTCTGGAGGTGCTTGTCAATTGTGACGAGTTCCTTTTAAAAAAATAATATAAATAAGGGATCCTACCTTCTCGGTTGCAAATTTTAAGCACGTACTTGAAAATTTTCTTTTTGGCCTTTTGTTCAAGACAACTTATAGGTAGCAGCCCATTCAAAAAGAATCCCTTTTTCGAATATATACCTTTACATTGTGTGTATAAAAAAAACTGACAAATTCAGATAAGATGATGAGAACATGTTGCTTTAACAGCAGATGTTAGATGTCTTCGTATATAATTAAATAGGTACAATAGACCCGTTTTTTTTTCTTTGGATGTTAATGGCAATCATCCCTGAAATTTTCTAAAAATCTAAAACCTCACACGCTTTACATTATTTATTATGAAAAATAAAGGAAGTATTCTTTCTTTGTTCAAAGTACTCATGGGTATCTCTTTTTTCTATTGTGATCTAAATTTCGAAATTAAACATGTTATGATGATTAAAGTGTGATGATATTTTATTAATTTTATCTTTTGGTATCTTTTCGTGATTATTATTTTTTTTTTTGTCTAAAATGGTTTTCAGTGTTAATTGCCCTGAGCAACAGAATATTTCGGTTCTCGTGATTATAGGGGACGAGTGAATTTCAATATAGGTATAAGAAGATACATTATCTCTTGCTTCTTTAATAAACTGTATGCATTTGAAGAAGTTAAAATTGAATTTATGGTGTTGGTACAGAATTTTATTGAAAGTCTTATTGTGTCAAAATATTTTGAAAGATGAGGTAATTATTATGAGAACAGCGGTTTCTTTGGTTTTCTTTTTTGATTTAATTTGTTTTATTAGTTTAGAAAATTTGAAGATTTAAGATTCACTATACCAGGCATACATTTATATTAAAAGGATTATAAGAGCCTTGGATACGACTGACGTTATGTGGGTATTTTGGAAATTTGTAATAGTGCTCAGGTATTGTTATGATTTTAATTTACTCATGAGTCATGACCTCATGACTCAGTGCTTTCTACTTGGTCACCTCCAAAGCTATATTGGCAATGCTGTTGGCTGGTTCGCACCACAATTCTTCATTTGATATAATTTGTGGTCAGCAAATCTTTAGAATATTCCGTAATAGAGTGATTCACAAAGGCTTGTAATTTCTTCGAGATGGCAGTCGTGACTTTCAAGATTTTGCAAGCATATAACAGAATGGATTTGACTTTGGATTCGAAGAATCTCAGCTTAAGGAGATTTGAATGGATTCCCAAATTAGGGACAGAGTATCAAAGGCAGCACGAGCTTTATTAATTCTACTTGTTACGTCTAGATCAGTACCACAATTTTCTGAAACAATATTTTCAAGGTAGTAAAATTGTTCAAGCTGACAATTTCTGGAGGAATTCTCCTGCCAAGAAGTAGTGATTTCCTCATATATTCACGGTTGACTCGTTCATATGCCTTCCCAAAATCCACAAACATGAGGTAAAGCGGTGATGGAAACTCTACAGACTGCTCAAGAACGATACGGAAAGTGTAGATATGGTCGACACACGACCAACCACTGCAGAAACAAGCTTGATGCCTTGCTTGATAATGGTAGCCTCTATAAAAAAAACATTTTATTTCACCCCACATCTCATCAATTGTTGAATTCCTTTTAGTGAAGAAGCTCTGCCGTTAAGGGTGGTGACATAGTTATGACACATATGTTGGGATCATTTAAAGCATTGGTATTGAACTTCGAACTCCTTCCTGCATCCTGTGATTGTCGATGTACAGCTGCGGTTCGTAGCTTAAGACTCATGAGAGCCAAATGGTGTTCGCTTTCCGTCGGCATTTCTTCGGCATTTCTTACACTTTGAACATCGCACATTGACTTCCTCCATTGCTGCGGAATCATGATAATGGTCTATTTGGTTTTCGGTTTGACGATCCGGATGTACCCAGGTGATAAATTAGCAAATCTTTTGTTAAAAAACAGTCTTATGCTAAAGACAGTCCCACCCAATGGTTTTAGTAACTCCTGGGATTCTATAGGTTTTACCAGGAATCTAGGCAAAAATAAATTTGGTGGCGTAACAGCTCGTGGAAAACCAGGGCCTAGTGACTTACAACTCTCAACCATTCTTGTGTGCGTGTTGTTGGCAGGAACCGAGGGGACCTACAGTTCTTTGCGGAGTCCAAACGGCTAGATGAGAAGCACTTATTTAAGACAAGTATACTCTTGGAAGATTTGTCACTTCCTCACAAGAGCAGTTCCTCGGAAAAAACATTTCTGTTTTTATAGGTGCCAGCGGCTGGAAACCAAACCCAGACCTTCGGCATAACAGTCCAACGCACTAACCCTTATGCCACGAGCCTACTACGGAACCTAGGCAAATCATACTTGCGAAACTATAGACAGCTAGCTAGAAACTGAGCCTGCTGGAAGGAGCTTGTTGGTTGAGGCCCTGGTCCACTCCGGACTGTAGCGCCACCTTAAGTAAGTAGGTAAGTAAGTTTGCTAAAAACTTTGAATGAAATTCGAGAGCGCCACATACCTTTTAAGCTTCACAGAAAATGTAACGTTTCCCATCATCAGTATACAAACAACCGGTGCCGTGAAATAACGCCGAGCGAAATAAAGCCGAATTTCGAAATCCGGCTTTATTTCGCTTGTGAAATAACGCCGAATTTTAGAGTTCGGGCTTATTTCACTGTGGCAAAGTGAAATAAAGCCCGATGTTAACAGAGAAGTAAAGCCAAACCAAACAAATTCAAAATTCGACTTTATTTCAAAGTTTCATTAAATGAAGTTTCTATAGATGCAAAATGAACTTTGCATACACCCAACCTCGTACCAACCCCATATCTTACAAAGAGCGCAAGCAGGGGGGTTGCGGGAGGGCATCATACCCCCCCCCCCCCATGCATACTTCCCTGTTTATTCGCGAATTTTTAAATTTCGCAAACCTAATAAATCCTCTCCTTTATTTTGTAACCCCCCTGCTTGCGCTCGTTATAAGATTTGGGATGGGTACGAGGTTGGTGTATGTAAAGATTCTTTTGCATTTCAAGAATCTGGATTTAAGAAAACTATTTGCAGATGAACTTTTAATTTTTTTAACTATTCAAATATCTACCTTAACGCCGAGCGAAATAAAGCCGAATGTCGAGATTCGGCTTTATTTCGCCTTACTAAAGTGAAATAACGGCGAATTGGCCTTATTTCACTTTTCAAAGCGGAATAAAGCCGAATCACGACTGAAAACACATCCATCTACACATTCTTGGCCTGTTGAGCTGTGTCAAGTGCAGAGTCTTCAAAATTTAATTTTGAGCACATTGCTCTTTGTAGGTAGATACCTTGCACCAAGAAAGACGTCTGCGAAGTTAGCATGGGCAATTTTCAGGTTTTTTGCTTTTTGTTTGTATTTTTAGTACCGCGATCGAGAATAGAAATGCAAGAAGAATGCAAAAAAATGCAAATTCCTTTCAAGGTCCCATTTGCGTTGGTGAATGCTGCCCTGCTAACTTCACAGACGTCCAAGAAAATCAATTCTTTAATTTAATTTCTTTAAAGTTTTTGAAAAATATTTCAAATTAAAAATTTTAGAAAAAAGGCCCCCGCAAAACCGATATCTTCGAAATTTGACCATTTTTTAAGTCGCAATATCTTGAAAATCTGTTCAGTGTTATTTACAAAAACCTAAAAATTGACTTTTCAGTTAGTCCTCCTCATTTAAAAAAATAAAGATATTTGCATTTTAAAACTTTCACTTGGATCAATCCTCACATTACGACCTTTTTGGTAATTTTTTCATGGGCTTATATATCTGTCCTTTTCTTTACGGTCCCAAATTTTGAACACTAAGCAGAAAGGGAGACTCGATGGATATTAAATCCTGATGGTGTGAGAGAAAGGTATATATTGAAGAAGATACAACCAACACAAATGCTTAAGGCTACATATATGAAAAGATGTGGATATTGCCCTAAAAGTCCAAATAATAGAATCTTCAGATGCCAGCCCCGCAGGTTTGAGGCAATAAGAAAAACCTGTAGTTCTCTTTTCCCTCCATAGTTGAAAGATCAAGCCATCTTAGATGCAAGCACCGCCGTTCTTGGGTCATAGGTTATGTGATGTCTTCCTGTAGGCACATATACCCTTAACATAAGTAAATTGATCTCATTTCACAAGTTTAACCAAAAAGTTCAAAATTTTCTTTAAATTATACAGCTTGAATCAAATATCAAAATATACAGGTACCTAAATGTATTTGATTCCAGGCACAAGTCGCGCGCAATAAGAATTCTATATCAACACAAAAGAAAAAAGCAAACAAAAATAAAGTAAACAGTATCATATTGACATCATTAACATTTTATTAAAATTTCTTTTATCTGAAAAGATACCTTCAGCTATATACCTACACACCTATACCTACACACATAAACATTTTAATAACCCATCCAACTGGGAGTCTCCAGTGTCCTATGTTCTCGAAATATCTTGAAAATAAAAGGAATTCTCTACAGTGTCGTCCTTCAAAAAAATAAAAAAAAAGTGTTACAAACTGTTACATTTTTCAGTCTTAAATTACCTTTTTATCTCAAGATTCTTTTTTATTTTTTTATTTTGTCAAGAATAAAATCCACTGCCTTATTTTCACAAAAAAAAAAAGAAAAATACAAGGAAATAAAAAACATAAGTATATAAATATTTAATAACCATTCCCATATTAGATGTGAAGCAGGGGCCTATACAGCGCCGCGTACTATAGATATCGACTTGAGTTTCGTGCACCACACTGTAAAATGTTATTTTATTGGGTACTGTGTGTGTAGGTAGTATATATTTGCATATACTCATTTCTCATGTATAAATACGTAAATTCCAATAGGCTCTAGAGTTTTGTGCCTTCTATCGTGCGAATTCCTTTTCTGCACGCAGAGCATACACACTCGAAATAAAAAAAAAAGGAAGACGACAGCGCAGGAAAAAAAATAAAACAAACAATAAAATTTGTAAATAAGTAAACAGACAGGGAAAAACCTTAAGAAGCTTAAAGGATTCCCGGCGTAAAATTACTCTCAAGTGGAAATAATAAAAAATGCTATGCGCGCCCGCATACACAAATTCATAAAAATAAAAAAAAAAAAATACACAAAATCACTTGAGAAGGAACCAAGCCAAAGAGGAAATCTAGACTTGGTTGAGGGTGTGAGCAAAGTCCTTAAATTGTATTGTATGCTCTTGGCAAATAAAAGCACGCACTGGCACATAAATAGACATAACCTTCAATCTCATCCTCGACCCCCTTCTTATATTCAGAACAGTCCTTTTCTTTTTTGCTTCAACAAAAAAACAAACAAAAAAAATACAAAAGAAAATACTTATAAGGAGTCTTGAACTTAAGAGATTACAAATTTCAATATTGTGAGGCCAGATAGAATGATGGGGGAACTTATTACATTCGCAACACTAAATAGTCCTTATTAAAGTTCATTCACAAGGACTCACACTCTGCGATGATGTGACTGATGTTTGTGTGTCAGTGTTTTCACTATCTTTACAAAGAAATGACATACACAAAAATGATGATAATGACGATATTCATGTTTGACTGAACAACTCGTAAAATGATGAAAGAAGGATCAAGTTTTTCTTTTTTTCGGGCTCCATTTATTAAAAGACATTATTACACCAATATCTATCTAAACGTACATTCTTCATATTAAACTCTCGACCGTATTAAATGTAACAAGGACACAAATTTTTCAGATAAACGAATATAGCGGAGTGGGAACATATATCACATGTTATATATGTACCTTTATGTTAAGTGGTGTATTCATCTGCAAACATACTCCCCATCTTCTGTTAAATTCAACAACCCTATTTTTTAGGCCCAAAAAACATCCACTATACTCGTATAAGCTGTATGATATGCAACAAAAAGGAGTCTTATCGCGTATTTGGCTTTATTCTCTCCGGTATGCATCATATTTATACCCATCAAAAACGATTTTGACGCTTTTGGCAATCTGGGTAGTTTGAAGGGATGCGATGGTGGAAAAATAACAAAAAAAAAACGAAAAAAAAATCATAAAAGGGTCTTTTAGCCTCGGAAAATATGAACATAATAAAATAATGATAGAAAACTCGCTGCAAATGCCGGGGGCGGACATTTTTCGCCATATTCCTAAAATAGAAGCCTCAGATAATAATTCAAATACAGGGTGTTCAATTTAAATGCTTGTTTTGAGAGTGCATTTTACACAAGCAACAATTTGCAGCCTGAGTTTTTAGAAATCTGCGATCAGAGCAAAAAAAAACTTAAAATAATTTTTGTCATAGTTTGGTTAGAAATGAGTTATTTTATTATTCGAAGCCATTTTCCGGTAGAAATGAACCTTAAATTTCGTTAAAATTAATTTTGGTTAAATTTTTTTTACTTTATTACAATTTATTTCAAAAATATTATTAAATAAAAATAAATTGGGTAGCGCAACAGCTCATGGAGAACCAGGACCTAGTGACTTACAACTCACAACCTTTCCTGTGTGCGTGTTTGTTGGCAGGAATAGAGGGGACCTACAGTTTTTTGCCGAGTCCGAACGGCTAAATGAGAAGCACTTTTTCATGACAAGTATACTCTTGGAGGATTTGTCAGTTCCTCGCAAGAGGCAGTACCTCGAATAAAACATTCCTGTTCTTAGGTGGCACGGCTGGGAATCGAACCCACACCTTTGGCATGACAGTCCTACGCACTAACCATCAAGCCACGAGGTACTTCAAAAAAATTGCTAAACAAAAATTTTATTTTAATACCAAAACTGAGATAACATTCTCACCATGACGATTTCTTGGCGTAATCTTGCCGATTGCGTTTACACGTAGTTTTGTGTAGGTATTGTTGTCCCATGGCAGTCACCTCGCCATGGCCGTTTACAAGTTGTTTTTTCATCAGTAGCCATGGTGATCATATCTTCTGCATTTAGGAACACGTACACGAGGTTTTCTCGCATGTGGTTATAATTTAATCTCGTTGTAGTCTTTTTTGAAAAATAAGCTTAAAAAGATCTTTTAAGATTAGTCAACAGTTTTCTAGAACGATTGTGCGTTGGCTGGCCAACGGGCTCTCATTTGGATATTTACCCCTTCTTTGGGGCCTATGTGCCACTTACAAAACTATATATATGTATGTTTGTTCAGTCGGCAGTAAGGTGTCAATTGTCATTGTTAACAGTTTTCTTTTGCCAGTCCGGCACCGTTGTCAGCAGCTTGAAAAATGTAGCTAAAATGAAACTCTAATTGCTATAATAGTTGGACTTTGGTAGCATAAAAGCGAGGCCACAGCGAGACGATGATAAGAAATGAACAATGACAAGACCACGTGTAAATTTCACGGGGGCGTGACAACTGCGAGAAATCCACGATGCAGGTAGCCGTGTAAATGAAACATAAGGCCATATTTGGAATTTTTAACCACGGTTTTAGCTTATTGTTACCTATTTGAAATGTGATTTTGAAAAAAAAAAGAGTTTTGGCGAGACTAAAGCGAGATAATGTAAGAACATTCTAAGTGACAAAAACCACGTAGGCATAAATATCAGCAAGACCAAAGTGAGACAATAGCGAAAAAACCACGACATAGGTTGCCACGATGTAAACGGGCACGGCGAGACAAAGGCAAGATTAACAAATTTACCATGAAACATAAGACCTTGTTTTGAATTTTTGACCATAATTTTAGCTTATTGTAACCTATTTGAAAAAAAAATAATTTTGAAAAAGAAAGTTCCTGCGAGACTATAGCGAGACCAAAGCGAGATCATAGAAAAACATTCTTAATGCCAAAAACCACGTGTAAATATCACGGCGAGACCAAACCGAGACCATAGCGAGAAAACCATGACACAAATAGCCGTGTAATCGGGCACGTATAATTTTGCGAAAAAATAGTTCACCATTTAAGCTATAAGCATAAAGCTCTTTTGAGCAAAAGAACCACCAAGCGGTGGTGAAAACAAATTGTACTTAAAGAAAAATGTCCGTGCTGTGAACGATTTTTTTATATTATATCAAAATACAAATTCCAAATTCATTTTTTTTTAACGCTAAAATAAATTCGTCGTTATAAAGCTTATTTTACAGTTCCCGTACGAAAATGTATGCAAATATTTTCGCATATCAACAATTATTGAGGTGAAATACAAAATTATTTTCTTGCATGATTGGATTGGAGACGTCACTATAAAGTCTTTTGGATGTCGTTTTATAGGCTTTCCTTAAGTTTATACTGAAACACCCTTTTAACACTCACATGAAACTACACGTGTCGGTTGTATTTTGACAGAATGACAATTTCCCAGCAAGACAAAAAAAAAGATCAAATACTCGTACACGAGCCTATATGAATAAATAAAAATGTCTGTCCATTGAAAAAGGGCCTGATGGACTGATAGGACTTTCCAGCGGCAAAACAATACAAAATGAATATGTACATACTCGTATACTATAGGGTGAAGAAAAAAAAAAGAAATCGTTTGAGGATGACATTTTAAGGAAAATCCCTTAATTTGATTTTTTTTTTTTTTTTCAAACATTTTAGTTCACAACCAGAACAACCACCAGTCGTATTTCAATATAAGAATTGCTGGGTTATCCTTGTGTGAACACAAATATTAGTCACCAAATTGCAAGGGAAAGGACAAAGAAAATTATCTCGAGGGTGTTTACCGAACACTCTGGGTTTTCAATATTATTATTATGCTACCTACCATATATGTGGGTACATGTATGTCCTATACTTGACAGAGAAATTCTGACGACCCCCACAGTTACTAGATTTGTATACTCCTTCCCATTGTTGCATGATTAATGTCATTTGCAAAATTTTATCATCAAACCGAATCGGCAATTGGTATATTGCATTTATATCCAATTGAAAGGCAGGGTTTGCTTTATGATTATTGACTATGACGATATGACTTGCAATAAATAGCGGTGGCAAAGGAAGATTGTTGCATTTGGGAGGGATGTATTTTTTTGTCAAATAATCCACGGAATAAGAGAATGAAGGCAGGGAGAGAGGGAGTATAAAAGAATAGAGAGTGGGACAACTTGTGGGGCAGCTGCTATAATTTTTCATCAAATACAAAAATAAATAATATCTATAGATATCTAACTACACTACACGTGAAACGTTTGCACAACATTTATTGATGGTAAAGTTTTTTTTTTATTAATTTTATCGTCAAAATAGTATTGAAATTCAATTAAAAGTGGTTTTTACTCTGTATAAAGTGTTTTTTTTTTTTTAATTTTTATTATATCGCAATGAAGGAAGAAATATGAAATTTATATATTTGTTTTAATATTTATATTTTTTTGTATGAAACCACACCAAACACAGCTAACGATTGGCTTAGGTTAGCTCAAAAATACTATATACAAATACAATCCTCACAATTTTAATTTTAAATCAATCGAAAAACCAATCGAAATTGCGTTCCTGGTCGATTTGCCATCCAATATCCACCGATTTTTTTCATAACCTCTCTAAATAAACGCTTATGTACCTTATTTTAGTTGAGCTCTTAAAAATTATATTTTTTGTTCTAATTAACTTTTAGTGAAGGTTCCGAAAAAAAACTTCAACTACACAAGGTTACAAATATCGGTGCGCTTTTGTACAAAAAAAAGAAGAGTTTATCTCTAGCATTCTTTTAGGCGCTGAACTCAAATCCGTAATGAGTTTTCTGCCATAATTGTGTTTTTGAAATATTACCGTTATAAAATAAAAAATACAGTGTTTTCGCTATTTTTTAAGTTATGATGAAGCAAGGTTTGCAACTATTCCATAAACTATTAAATTTTTTCTTCAAAGTTCAGTTTAAATCTCTCCAATATAGAGTCAAGAGAAGACTAGGTAGAAGGACAAGCTGATCATCTTTAATCAATAATTATTGGAACTGGTAGCTCTGGGAATGAGCTTGTTAACCACAACTTAGTTCAATGAATCTATAGTTTGAGTTATTAACTATCAAAATAACTAATCAGCCAACTTTGGCTAATTGCTCCATTTAATATCCAGAATTTGGCCCTAAGAGAGATATCCTAGAGAATAAAACGTAATCTTGAAGAAGAAGACTAGTACCTTCATCGTTGCTAATTTTGTTGAACAAAATAATGTCGCATTTTGCTACATAACCTCACAAATTGTGGAACGAGATTATTTTGAAAACTCGACTTAATAACGGAAAATGGTTAACGGATTTGAAAAAAATTAATTTTGAATGATTCTAACTTCCCTATGTCCAAAATCGTGTAAAACCTTTGGAATAGGCAAAATACTAAAATTTCGAGATTACAGGGTTTTCGCTGACATTACGATTTTTTTTTTAAGTTTTAAGCTTAAGACTATTATAAGTACCACAATTATCGTGTAGATTCGATGATAATGGTTCGCACGTGACAAGGGTTTCAGTTAGACAACCATGTACCTAGACACAAACGGTGGAATCGTAAATATGTTCATATTATGTTCACATATTAAAGGCACCTAGAGGGTTCAAAGGGAGGAATGTCCCCCTCATGCTGGCTATGGAAAATACAACACTACAAACATATTTTGAAGGTTTTACTTTGAACTTTTGAAAAAAAAATATTTGCCTTTTTTCTATTAGAGTTCCTGATTTTACCCCCTCTGGACGATTGGCAAAGTTTCAGTTCCTGATCTGATACAGAACTTTTTAGTATCGTGGTCAGCCTTAACACGGGCAGGTAAAACTCGTTCCTTAGGTAATTTTTTGCGCCGAATATAATGTCCGTCATCCAATTTCTATCATAGTTTTTGAAAATTCCCGTTATAAAATTTTAAAAACGTAATTTTTCATTATTTTTGAAGTTGCATACATAAATATCCAACGAGCTTTAAATTTTCAAAAAACTTACAACGAGTCCTGAATTCAGTTTTAGTTAGTTTTTAGTTAGTCTTCATCTGCTCCTGCTTCTTTATAATTTAATAAAAATGATAGATAGTGGTTTAATATATGGATACGCAATATTTCAACAAAGAATTTCTCAGAGAATAATAGAAATATTCGAAAAGTTTACACTGAATTTGGAAGAAGAGAAAAAATGGTGACGACTAACACATAACAAAGGATAGGTACCTCGGAGGGAAACAAATTTTACCAAGATTTGAAGAAAAAGAATAGAAAAGAAATCATTTCTTATTTTATTGAAGATAATTGTTACCTCTCACATTTAAATAACCTCAAAAATTCCGAAAAACGATATTTTTTTAACGGGAATATCTCGAAAACCCGAGCTGATAGTGAAAAATGGATGACGGATTTGAGCTGCCCAAAAGTATGTCTAGAATTCTTCTCTTGCATTGAAAGAGAATTCTTGGTTTGATTTAAGCTATAAAGAGGTTATCAGAGATAGGGAAGTAAGCGTCGATTGTTATAAGGCCAACCCTAATGAGAAAATCCGGATCAAGAGTTCAAACAAGTTAGAAAGGTCTGTAATGGCTATATTCATCGAACAAAATTTTTGCATGACCAGAAATTAGACAAAAAGTACTACATTGTCCTAAAGGTAGTAAAATTTTATTGTTATTTGTAAAAAAAAAAAAACATTGGAAATAGTACCTCTTCTTCAATTCCAACACTCGTCTTCAATGACACTCCCTACCCCTATGTTCGCTCTATAGATAAAGCCAATTTGCTGGCAGTACCTACAGTTTGCTGTTAATTTAACGCTTCTTGAGAATGTCTTGACTTCTTCTGTACTTAAGAGATCTAATGATTTAATGGCACGAGTGTTCTTTCGCACTCGTGATGCGGCAAGAGTTGTCAAAGAACTTGCGATATACTTCACAAATCTGCCGGTCAGGATAGTATCCCTAAAGAGGTGCTTTTTAACGCAAGGCCACTGCGTAATCTTTTCCATCTGTCCTAATCTACTTCTTTTTTTCCAAGATGATGGAAAACAGTACTTGCCTGTCTGTTTCTAAAAAAAGGTGAATCTTTTTCTCTCTCTAACTATCGCCTAATCGCACTCTCGTACCTTCTTTTCAAGGTCATAAAAACTCTGATAAATTAAGAACGAAAGCTTCTTAATGACCAGCAGTATGGCAATAGATCCACTGGGGATCTGATGGTATGTATATCTCACCGAGCAGTGAGAAACAAATCTTTTCACAGTTTGGAGAAAGTAAGATTATTGCATTTTATATTTCAAGAGCGTTTGATAGAGTTTGCCATCAAGCTCTTTTGCATTTGGTATCGATGAATTTCTTCTTCGTTGGATTAGAAATAACCTTTCGAACTGATCAATAAAACTTTCAAGATTGCATCAAATAAATGTTGGTTTACCCCAGGGCTCCGTTTTGTCTCCTATTCTCTTGCATATTTTTATAAATGAACTTCTGTCTGAAAATTCTTATCAAAAAAAAAAAGGTTTTGCAGACGAGAGTACCCTCAGCTTTTCATAATCGTTTCAAGATTTACTTTCTTGTTCTTCGATTGTGGAACTTGAACGGCAGTTTATGATATAAGCTCATTAAACTCTGAGCAGCATTGTCCATTGTCCAATGGGGAATACTAATACGTAGGATTAAATGCTTTAAGAACTCAATGCTGAATTCTGTCGGTAAAGCCTAGTTTACAGTTCGCGTGCGCAAAAAAAAATCTATGCAAATATTCTCGCATGTCAAAAATAATTGAGATAAAATGTAAAATTAATTGTTTGCATGATTGGTTTACAGTTTCATGCAAAAAAAAAAAAAAAAAAAACTATGCTGTCATGGAATCTCATGCAAAACAATGGACTGGCAATTGATTTGCATGCGAAAAAAAGTGTGGTGAATAAAATATTTTTTTTTTTATGGTCGGTTTATACTTCCGAAAAAAGAAACAATATATTCACCTCAAGGCATTATTTGCAAGCAATTGGTTTTCGCATCCAAAAATAATTATTTTCCATTTTTAGACCCATAGTTAAAGGGTAAATTTATGACTCAATGGGTGGTTTAGGCCAAAGCAAACGTTTTTCGCCTTGAATACTATTCAACTTGGTGCGCAGAATAGGTGGAAAATCGTTTTGAAAATTTTGATTTTTGTTTCGCATCGGAACTGTAAACTATGCTTAAAACGAAATTCTCCTCCCCCCTATGTGGAGATTTCATTTATGATTTAGCGTTAAAAATGATAGGTTATAGAACTATGACGGAAACATTTTCATCTCTCGAACACCGCCTTTCATTATTTTGTTGTTGTTTTTTTTACAAACAGTGTTTTAGTAAAATTGTCAGTTGCGTTCCATCCCTTAAGCAGTTCCACAGTAATGCCTGTACTTCTAAAAATGCAATTTCGGACGTACTGTCAAGTAAGAGTTTCTGAATTCCCTCCCATATTGATATTCAGAGCTACAAAACAAATGTGCATCGGTATCTTCTCTTGAATCCTTCCACATTTTCCCAACGCTCCTACTGTGTTAAATCATTTTAAGGGTACTCAAAACCCTTTAAGTGCGCGCTAATTACAAAAAAAAAAACAATCTACTTTTTCTTTTTGCTAAAAAACTAAAAACATTGTTACTAAAAGCAACTACATGACAACCTTACATGTCTCGACGATTAAATTTAACCATACAATTCAAATATTCAACAGACTTGTTAACCTAGATACTTTCTTTGATCAATAAAAAATATCAAAGCCCCATTCATCCTAAGCAAATAGCAGACATTTTTTTTGTTAACAACTATGTATCTACATAAGTAAGGTATGTTCATAATGTAGATTGTAGATATAGATAGGTTCCTACATGAATTCTAATTCCTGTTCATGTAGGTAGGTACACTCAGGCTTTAGGTACCTATAAAGCATTGACATGCTATTATGATTATTAATTGTCAATCGTATAACCACCCACAGAAGAAAAAAGGGATGTTTCCATCAACTTCTGGAAACAATGTATTTTTTCTTAAATTCATCACCTCAAAAGAAAGTAATTTATAAAAATTTATAAATACAATTATTTTATCACTGTCGTCTCAAAAAAAAAAAAAAAAAAAATCGTAGGATGTATCATGTATGAATGCATACATGGGTTTTTTTCTCATTTCATTGTTGCAAAAACCTCAAAATGTGTAAGTAACGCAATATTGGAAGCCAGTCAAGTACAATATTTTGTAATTTTTAAGGATTTTTTTTTATTCGCCGCTGGACAAACAATCCGATAAAAATTATAGTTGTATCCTTATGGCTCAT
The DNA here is from genome assembly GCA_963921185.1 of Dasysyrphus tricinctus. Lineage (NCBI taxonomy): Eukaryota > Metazoa > Arthropoda > Insecta > Diptera > Syrphidae > Dasysyrphus > Dasysyrphus tricinctus. Next base: position 65,775,127 of record OY992532.1, on the reverse strand, counting down.
CACTGGGCGCAACACTTTATTTAACTTTTTATATTTGTTTTTTTGTGTAGCAAAAATGTATCCTTCCGTGTGTGAGGCCTATATGAGACTGCCTGTGTGTTGTGTGAAAAATAACAAAAACATAAATAAAACATAAAAAGCAAAAAAAAAAGTTTTTGTATGTGTACTCGTGCCTACAATCCGTTTTGTGTGGCACGTCCTGTTATCTCAGAATAACCTCATGGCCCATAGCAACAACATTCATACTTCACTATACATACACACAAACACATGAATATAGACACATACAAAAAAATATACATGCCACCCTGTGCCCGGTGACCGGGCGATAAAAACATTGTTCGCTCTTGTATTGATTTATGTATTTTAATTTAAAATTTCCGTCTTACTTAACAACCCGCCGATAAATAAAATAATAAAAAAAAAATAAAAAATAAAACAAACACACTATAGTAGCCATTTACATTCTTTTAACGCCAAAGTTTTATTTTATTCTTATTTTTTTTTTGCTCTGTTTGTTTGCAGATTGGGTACCATGCAAAGTGTAAGCCACCAACAACAGATGGCGCAAAATATGTCAACGGGTAATAATTCCATAGCTGGGAGTAGTGGCGGTGTAGATCGTGGTGGTGGCGGTGGAGTTGGAGTTGGAGGAGTTGGTGGAGGGTCACATTGCCAAATGACCGGAGCTTCACCTCTTGTTATGCCCGGATTCCCATTGAGGACATCACATTCAGCGCATACGCCGCACTACTCGCCGTATTCTCCATCAAGGTAAATGTTATGAATATCCTTAACTTCTTTATACTGTGATGTATATGTACATATATGTATGTATGGATGTAGGTGTGTGTTTTATGTATTTTATGCTGAAAATTTTAAAAAAATTTGTATAGGTTTGTTTAATTATTTGTTGTTAGTGACAATTTATTCATTTGTCTACTCTCCGAATGTGATATTTAGCTTTTCCATCTGCTTTAATTTAACATGAAACGAAGTTATGTTTCTTTTTATGTACCTATGAGAATTAGTAAGGAAATTAAAGAGAAATCCGTACACTCAGACAAAAACAATTCAATGGAAAATATATTAAATAAAATGTATACTAGGAACAACTTATTTAGTTAGAAACAATTTTTTCCTTAGAAAAAATATCATTTTTTTTTTTAAGTGATTATTCTTTTATTAATAACAAGAAAACACAAAAATTGTTATAACGATAAGCTCATATGCAAACAATATTGCTTTTTGAGCTCAAAAGAAACTAGATTTCCAAAGTACAAATTTTTGTACACAGCATTTTTATGAGTGATGAAAGATGCTCATTTGTAATTTAATTTCAACAAAATGATTTGTAGAATTTTTTTGGGTTGGTCTCTGGTCATTGGATCAATTTTCGTGCTTAATTTTTCGAAAAATTATGTTCGTGGGACTGTTGCAGTGAATGTAACCATGTTAAATGATTTTTTCATCTGAAATATTGACGGAGTGATAGTTTTTTTTTTGCAGTAGGTACCTTGTGGCTTGATGGTTAGAGCGTAGGACTGTCATGCCGAAGGTGTGGGTTCGATACCCAGCCGTGCCACCTAAAAACATAAATGTTTTATCCGATGTACTGCCTCTTGCGAGGAACTGACAAATCCCCCAAGAGTATACTTGTCATGAATAAGTGCTGCTCATTTAGCCGTTCGGACTCGGCAAAAAACTGTAGGTCCCCTCCATTCCTGCCAACAACATGCACACAGGAATGGTTGAGAGTTGTTAGTCACTAGGCCCTGATGGTTCGCCACGAGCTGTTGCGCCACCCAATTTTTTTATATATTTATACATTAACATATACTCAAAATTGGCATACCAAAATTTTGTTTGAAAAATGTTACAAAAATCAATTTTTAAGAAAACAGCTCAACGATGTTAATTTTTTGCATATATTCATATTTTTTCAAGTAGTCAAATAGCATACTTTTTTTGAGCTCTAAGTTATTTATCAGGCTGTTTAGTGTTTATACAGTTAAAAGAACGATTTAAATGCTTTTTTAAACTTTCTATTACTTGAATATTTTTTAAAGTTCTTACTAAATTCCACACAACTTGAACATAAGAGCAAGTACGTGCGATCCAGTTGTGCATTTTATTTTAAATGTCTACAGAATTTTCATCTAAAATTCTTCTCCGCTTTCTTTTGTTAGAAGTAGGCCAAACATTTTCTGGCAATCTTTCTTTTCAAAGAACGCTTTTTAATGGGAGGTAGGTGTACCTTCCAAAGAACCAGTTTTTGATTTTCTTGAAGAGACTGAATTGAAAAGACTGATTGAAATTATCTATACATATAAATAAAATTGGAGTGTCTGTCGTTAATATTGAAATAATTTAAAGTTTTTGAGCTTAGGTGGTTGTTTAATTGCTAAGAAACATAACTGCATCATTTAAAAAATTTCTGTCTGTTTGTCCGCGGTAGCGTTCAAAACGGCAGAACAGGTTATGACGGGACTTTTCATACATGTAGTGGACAACTCAGGGAGTAATCTAGGCTACTTTTAATTGCAAAAATGTTAACGGTTTCTTTGAAAATTTAGAAAAACAATGAAATTAAGGGAAAATTGTGTAATTGTGTCGAAACAAAAAAATTGATTTATAGGAAATGATTATAAACAAGTAGAAATAATCGATTTTAGAAGTGTCAGACAATTAAATTAGAACAATAATTATTTATAGTCTTAGAGGTGGTGAAAGCTTTGCTCAAAACTTTGTTGACGTACTGTTGGGATCTGTGCAAACTACATGCCACCAACAAGCATCGATGCCACGGCTCTTTGACCACCACAATGTATTTTCAAGAATTGCTTGACCTATTTCGATGATTCTTTTCAGGAAATCTTTGGTATGGGGAGTGTTTTTGTCAAGTTTTGGTAAATTTAGTCTTGCGTTTTGCAAAAAAGGTGCAGAAGCACACTCTGGGTACCTGTTTTATGTAAAAAAAATCAATAGAGTTTAAAAACAAATTTAGTTCTGACAAAATAAAAAAAAAATGCAGTCGAGTCTCGATTATCCGGGATTCGATTAATCGAGGACACATAATTAAAATTTTGTTTCAAAATAGCTTTTTATGGCCTTTAGTCCTACAAATCTTGTTGGATATAGTTGGATATAGTTTACAGTGGATTTTCGTTGAAAAATTCATGTAAGTTGAACTGAACTTAAAACAAATTGCGTCTGACAAAGCCCTCACTATGTCACTGATGAGTTCAGTGAGTAAGCCGAACGAAACGCCAATTTGTAGGACTAAAGGCCATGAAAAGCTATTTTGAATCAATAATTCAACAAGTCCAATCCTTAATGCTAAGTCTTCTACTTGGCTGATTTATTTCAGTAGTATATAGAATTTGTATTATAAAACCTTCTTATATAAAATTTTGTTTTGTTCATTTGTTCTCGAAATTTTTGTCTACCCGGGCGGAGCCAGGGTGGGCCAGCTAGTCCAAAATATTTTTAAAATATTGTTTGGTACCTAATAGTAATAATTTTAAAAAGACATTGTTGATTTTATTTTGAAGCTCAGTACCATCCTACATACGGGTTTTTAAAAAATTGTTACAATATTTTTTAGAAAATATTTTAATGTTATGAAAAAATAACTGCACCTTTTATACAAATATTAAAAAATCCGTTAACGAAAACTAAAAAAAAAAAAATATTATAAAAAAGTTATGCTTAGCATCTATTAAAAGTAAGAATATTCATGCGTAAGTAAAAATTAATTAAAAAAAGATAATTGATCTAATTTTTCTCTCATATTCCATATTTTTGTATATAATATTTGAGACCCTTTAGGGTTTTGTCAAACAGAGCTGGGCTGACGAGGAGCCGTACCGGCCGGCGCCGGGGATCAAGCTTTGTCTGTAAATTTTTGCAAGGACCCATTTAGGTTCTTCACAAGAGCAAGTACCTACATGGAACCCTGTCGTGTACTTTTTTTTTTAATTATAAATGCAAACAACACAACTGATATTTGAATTGAAATCTATTTTACAAGGAATGTATTCTCGGATTTTATTGAAATGGTACACTGTGGCGTATGCGTGTTATTATTCAAAGTATGTATAAAACAGGCTGCAAATAGAAGTGCAATAAGTAAATTTCTTAGTAAATTATTTTCAAAATGTTGATAGTATAAATTATTGAGAAAATGAAATAGAAACTCAACAATCTCTGTGTCATGTCTAAGATCATCTAGATAAAATTATGTTAAATTCGATGTATAGCACAGAGCGAAAAAATAATTGGTATTTTCATAGAGAGTTCTTATCTGGTTTAGTGCAATAACACCCACGGTAATAAAGCCCGTGGGCGTTTTTTCCCAAAATAAATGGAAAAAAATACCCACGGGTTTATTTTCCATTTTGAAATAGAAACAAACGCTGTGGGGTTTGTTTCCTTTTTTTCTTGTGGGTTTTAATTCCAATTATAAATGGAAAGAAGACTCATTCAACAAAATTGATTTATATAGGATAAATTCAAAGTGCCTCTAAATCCAGATTCTTTAAATGCAAAAACAATTTTGCATACACCCAACCTCACAGTTTCTTTTGCATTTAAAAAAACTGGATTTAATTGTAGCTGTATCATTTTGAGATTTTTAAATAGAGAAGTATTTAAAAGCAGAGTACCTACCTATATAAATAACAAGCCCTAAATGCCAAATCCAAAAAACAACACCAGCGGTTCTTATTTCTTTTCTTTCGTGGGTCTTATTGCCATTCAGAATGGAAAATAAGCCCGTGGGTGTTTTTTCCTTTTATTTTGGGAAATAACGCCCACGGGCCCTACTATCGCGGGTGTTATTGCACTGCACCTTCTTATTTATTTAGTGAAGAAAAATTTTGGTGAAGTTTTTAAGGGCCAGTTTTTCAGTGCAAAATCATCCAAGCCTCGGGGTTAAACCTGCACTCAGAGAAAAACGTTGGCAATTTCAACAACTTTATACCTTATCCCAAGAAAATATGTGGGTTAAAAAATTCCCAACAACTAATATTCTTAATTTAAGAGTGCAAAGTGTTCTTAATATAATAAGAACATATGTTTTTACCTCAAAAAAAAAGTTGTTAACATACCAAGAACTAAAGTTGTTTCCCCAAAAACTAAAGTTGTTGAATAAACATTATATTTCAAGAACATTATTTGTTGGCACAAGAATCATTTTCTTAGCGAAATGAAGAACGTGAATTCTTAAACTGAGAACCCAAATATTTGAAATATGATATGAACATACATTCTTATACCAAAAATGAAAGTTTTTAATATTGTGTATATTAAAAATTAATATACACAATATTTAATATTATAATTGATCAATTAAAATTATATCTAAGAAAGTTTTTAATATTTTAAGAATGCAAGTTGTTAAAATAACAAATAATTTTATCAAGTTGTGTATAGGTATAATTTTACACTTACCTCACTGATTTAAGATAGCTCATATTTGGTTTGCGTACCAGTATTTTGTTAGAAAATATCAGGGTTCTCATTCTGAGAAGATCTACAAAAATACTTTTAGACGCAATGCAAATATGAACAAAATCCGTGAGGTAAGTGCAAAATCATATCAATAACAATAGATATTTTAGTTACATTAACCAATTAACACAAAAATTCAAGAATTTAAGTCATTTGTGGCTTATTTTCTTAAAGATTTGGTGGTGAATTAGCTTTTGCACAATTTTTAAATTTTACCTGAAAAGAATCTAAATAAAAAAATAAACACATATTTTTTAAATATCTTCACTTTATTTTACATTTTTTAATTTTATCGCCTAAAAGGTCTCTCTTATTGAAAACGGGGTATCGATTTCGTGGGAATTTATTATTTTTAATAAATTTTCTGTCACAATGCGACATTCTTTTAATGCTGCCCGAATCGCTGGCATTGAAATGTCCCAGTTTTGGAACAATTCAAATAAGACTGGCTCCATATCGACAACTTCTACTTCCTGTTCTTCGTTTTCCATTTTTGAATGTGCCTCAGTATGTGCGGGTAGACAAATCTAACTAAATTTATGTAGGAATAAACAAAAATTAATTGCTTAATTCTGTTGTTTTATGCATTCAAATATAAAATTGTTGAAATAAAAACGTTTTTCTTATTTAACAATTTAAATTAAAAATTATAGAAAGAACACGATAAATGTATATGTACAGATGCACGTAATCCGAAACTTTTATGAATCCCGACAAAAACTATCACAAAATCCGTGTGGAACTACTATATTTGTATAAAACTTTCCACCGTGATGGATTCTGTGATAGTTTTTTTCTGAGATTCTTAACAAGAAAAAGTTGAAGGCTGGCCACGAGACGAGGCAAGGCAAGACTTTGTAAGTCTCGTCTCGGTCTCGATAAAATCGAAAAATCACCAGTCTCGTCTCGGACCTTCAAAGCAACCGAGAAGAGCCCGAGAATTTTCTCGGTCTCGTGGCCAGCCCTAAACAAGTTTCCATTAATGATGGAAAATATGGCATGTTTTTTTAAGAGTGGAACTATATCGCAGACTAGAAATCATATTTTTTTATGTTTAAATTATATTCAAATGGATAATTTTTATATATATTAATGTAAACTTAGTTAAAAAAGATAAAAACAAACCAATCTTACCTGTTTTTAAGTTATTATTTTAAAGTTTTTGTAATTAATTCACTATTATAACTATAATAACACTTGATCTCGTCACGAAACTAATGGAAATGCCATCCAGAACCAATTTTACAGTTACCTTTTATCAGAACCAGAACTTACGTTCTCATCTTTAGAATAAAATGTTGAACCAACAATTTATTTCTTAAGAGCTTGGGGCTTGAGAACTTATTTGTTGACTGAAGAAATATAGTTCTTAAATATATTATCCTGTTCTTAACAAAACAAGAATAAAGTTCTCTTATTTATAATGTCATTCTTAAAACTATTTTTCCTTGAGTACAAATTTTGGGGATTGGTGTTTTGTGCTGAGGACTCAAGGCTAACATTTCTCCTTTGATTCTTTTCAACTATGAAATTGTTAGAATGAGAACAATTTTCTTATTTCAACAATTTATATCAGTCAACATTTTTGAGACTAAGAAGTTCTTGAATCAAATTTTAGATTCTTGATTTTTAAATTTAAAAGCAAAAGTATTCACAATAAAATTGTTGTAACAACAAAATATTTTTGAAGGAAGAATTGAAGTGTTAATGATTATTCAAGAATGAATTGTTAAGCTGACAACAATGTTTTTTTCTCTGAGTGTGAGTTAACTCCAGAAACGTGTTTTTCAGTACGAGTTAGCTCACATTTTTTGATGTGCTAACTCAGCTTATTTGTTGAATTAATTCAGGGGCTCGATGCTAATAGTTGAAATCTTTAGAAATTTCCATTTCCATTGGGTGCCATATCGATTTCGATAGTGAAATATATACAACCCAGAGGCCACACGGGCGAGTGTAAACTAGTGAGTTGGATGCATACATTAATTGTCAAATCACTCGCCGCTCTACTCGCTTCTCAGTTGGCTTTGATAAGGGTGAGCCAGTTGGTGATAGGGTGATATCCATAGTGTCAATTTTGAGATTTAAAAGGTTGGCGCACTTTAAACGTGCATTTTTTAAAGTAAAAATGAAAAAAAAAACTTTTGTTTAAGCTTTCCTACTAATATGTTAAATTAATCTTTAATAGCACGGTTTTTTGTTATTTCTTGTGACGAAACAATAATATCTTTATAACTGTATTTTAAGACAAGTTTTGGAAATATTTTGCATAGATACAAGTCGATTATTAGCATAGAATAAGCATTCATAGAATTAAAAATAATATTACATTCCAATTTTTTTTTATTTTAAATAATACCCAGCTACGGAGCTTTGGGAACAAAAGTTCCAAACGACTTAGTTCTGAAAAACAATGTTCTGAAAAGTTATGAAATGGCAGACACTACTATATTTTGGCCCAAAAAAACTCAAATCTAAGAAAATCTAAAATTGCTTTTGGACAGTCTTTTAAGACCGCCAAAAAACTGCTGGAAGGCAAAATTTAGCTTAATTTTGTTCGAAATTTTTTACAATTTCCTGTGAATATCAACATTCAAAATATCAAAATTAAGCTTTATTCATGATAAAATGCTTGGACTCATGTGAAATTGTAAGCACTACTTTTATTGATTGTGAGGTTTTATAGTTTCAGAAAAAAAGACTACAAATGAAACTGTACACTAAAATCTTGCTTCCTCCTAATATTGTTCGATGTCTTAGACTTCGATTACTGTCGTGAAACCATTGTAGATTTTTCATCTAGAAACTTATCCTTAATTGCCAAAATAAACGCATGCACATGAATCATTTCGTAAATGAATATATACAGAAATTTTTAGTCTAAGAGCTGTGAGCAAATTTTATGGGTGAAGGTATAACCAAAATTCATGAACATTATGTTGAGGTTATTGCGCCTTGGTTTCAAATCCAGTCGTCTGGCATGATTCTTTTATCGCCAGGGCTGGAGAAAGGGGGTTGAAAACTGTGATTTTACGGATTTTGGGTAGGGGTATAACCACTTTTATATAAGCTTAAAGTATAGTGAACTACACTTTGCTTATGAATTTTGGGGTCCCAGACGTTTTAAGTGTCGCCACACCCAGCCAGACGCCCACAAAAAGCGTCAAAAAATCAATTTTTGTGGTCAGGGGTATAATCAAAAAATTCATATGTCAAAAATCATGAAAAATCTCCTCATCACAAAAATATGCATGCCAGAGGTTTTAAGTGTCGCCACAAACAGCCAGAAAGCCCAAGCTCGAAAGATGCGAAAATTAGTTTTTGACCCCGTGGGTATAACCAAAAATGTTATATGCCAAAAAATCATATTAAATCTCCTCATCACAAGAATATGCATACCAGACGTTTTAAGTGTGGCCTAACCAACTAGACGGCCCTAGCTCAAAAAGAGGCGAAAATTATTTTTCGATCCCGTGGGTATAACCAAAAATTTGATATGCCAAAATATCAGGAAAAAAAAACTTAAAACGTCTATTTTACGCATATTTTTATGACGAGGAGATTTTTCATGATTTTTTGACATACCAAATTTTCGGTTATACCCACGACATCAAAAACGCATTTACGGCCCTTTTTGAGCTAGGGCCGTCTGGCTTGTTGTGGCGACACTTAAAACGTCTGGCATGCATATTTTTGTGATGAGGAGATTTTTCATGATTTTTTGGTATATCACATTTTTGGTTATACCCCTGACCACAAAAATTGATTTTTTGACACTTTTTCTTTATAGTTTGAAGTTTTTTGAAAGTTATACCCCCTACCAAAAAATCGGTTAAATCACCGTTTTCAACCCCTGAATCCTGCCAGGCGAGTGGATTTGAAATCAAGACCGTATAACCCCAACATAAACGTTCGTGAATTTTGGTTAAACCTTCACCCATAAAATTTGCTACCAGCTCTCGGTCTATTTGTTTTTAGAACTTAAAAGAGTTCCCACATATATGTACATATTTGTGTATAAATACAAAATCAGAGAAAAAATCTGATGCTTAGTACTTCTTTCCACAATTTTTTCTCAAAAATTCAAATTCAGACCTTATATCTTCATTCCTTGAAACATTATAGAGAAAGTTCATGCAATACAGTCGTGCATACTTGTTTTATGTTCATCAAAACTTTTTCTGGAAGTCATCCTTATCTCCACCTTAAATATGTTCATTAGCATGTAATTCATTTCCTGTTTCAAAAAAAAAAAAAAAAAAAAATATAAACATAGCAGTTTTTTTTTGTAGAGGGGAATATAAACTCCATATGTTATTTTTATAGTAGGTAAAGATGAAGAACATTGAGTAGTAATAGACAATTTTCATTCAATTGTTTCACATTAAATTGATAAAGTATGACATTTATTAAAACAATATCTGGAGTGGAAGTAGCTAAGTTGATTTATGATTATCACATATGATTAAAAGAAAATTTTCCCTGTGGAGTGTTCAAACTTTGGAATCATTAAAAAAAGACAATTTGTCATCAATTTTATTTCATATTGTTCAATAAAAGTAAATAATATAAGTAATTGTCGAACATTGATTGGAAATACGTATCAATACAACTATAGTTTTTGACATCACAAACGTTTTTTTACAGACAAGACCTCTTGCATTATATTGTTCCTGAAAGCCTAAAGAATATTTTCGGTGCACAAAAGAAATCAGAGTTTTTATCAAATTTAACATTTCGATGACAGAGACCACTTAAAAGTGGGTCACACAATTTCATCCATCTATATACATTAGGGTGGTCGTTATAATGAGTTTTGATATTTGGATGGGCCTAAATCAGCTCTAAATGAAGAAAAAAAATTCCCTAATTTTCAGATTTTTATTTTCATCCCCTATAGTCGCTGTAGGGGTAAATCAAATTTCCCCTTTTTTTGGAAATTCGCGTAAAATCTGCCGAAAAATTCAGAGCATGTAGGTGAGAAGAAGACAAGAAATAAAATGCACGACTGGATCGCACGTACTTGCTCTTATGTTCAAAGTTGTGTGGGACTTAAGAACTTTAAGAAATATTCAAGAAATTATAGAAAAAGTATAAAAAGCATTTAAATCGTTATTTTAATTGTTTAAACAGCCTGATAAATAACTTAGAGCGCAAAAAGAAGTATGCCATTTGATTACTTAAAAAAATATCAATATATGCAAGAAAAAAATTTAAAATCGTTGGAGCCGTTTTCTTAAAAATTAATTTTTTATATATAAAATTTTTGTAACATTTTTCAAAAAAAAATTTGGTATGCCAATTTTGAGTATATATTAATATACACTTAAAACTGAAATTTAAAAACAATTCATCAACCCATTTTTGAAATATTGAATTTTCAAAAAAAATTTTTGAATCTTTTTTTAAAAATCCAAAATTTATTTTTTCAAAAATTTTGGTATGCAGTATTATTTATATTCTAACAAAGCTTTTGTGCAAAAATTTTTATTGAAATCGGATGAGCGGTTAATGAGAAAACCAAAAATAAAAAAAACCGTTATATGGCAGGTACCGTTAATAAATGTTTTTGGTGATTTTTTTTCTTACTAAAAGGTATATCATATCTACAATAATACACTGATTTTTTTTTTATCAAAATCGTTGGAGCCGTTTTTGAGATAAATAAGCTTTTCCTTAACGGTTGTATGGCAAGTACCGTTATTTTTTGAGCTAAAAAAAAAAATTCAATTTCCCCTCTGGAGAGTTGCAAAAAAACCTTAAGTTCAAAATTTGAAGAAAATCGCTTCAGTGGTTTAGGCTGTAGGTTGAGGTACGGACAGACAGACAGACAGACAGACAGACAGACAGACAGACAGACAGACAGACAGAATTGTGCCACCCACTTTTTTCGTGTTCTCTATCATCGTAATGTCATGTTTGATTGTTATATCGAAATTTTTTTTTTGCACGAATCCAAAACTTGCCCTATAGTACCTATATCGCAAGTAAAAAATCCTACCGGTGGGGGGTAATATCTCCCACTTCTTCGACGGGAGGGGCAATTTAATAAAATAATTCCATAAAATAGAAAAAAATTATTAAAAACAACGGCAACACTTGCAGGAATGCTTTGTAGCTTTTTGGAAAGCCAGAAGTCCATTTTAATAGTTGATTATAAAATAAAATTCTTTGAATAAACAATTTTTGCAAAATCTGTTTTCAAACCTATAATTAAAAAAAAATTAATAATTTTTCTTCAAAATGTTGAGTTTGAAACAATTTTTTGCCAAAACTGTTCATCAAAAAAACTGAATTTAAAAACAAGCCATAAGAATAGACTTCTGGCTTTCCAAAAAGCAACAAAACATTACTGTAAGTATTTCCGTTGTTTTTTAATTAATTTTTGTATATTTTATGCAAATATTTTATTAAATTGCCCTTCCCGTCCAAGCGGTTGGATATGTATATAACCCCCCTCTGTTATAATTTTTTTCTTGTCTAGTTTCCACCAACATGCTCTGAGTTTTTTTTTGGCAGATCTTACATGAATTTTCTAGTATGCAAAAAGGGGAAATTTAATTTACCCCTACAGCGACTATTGGGGATGAAAATAAAAATCTGAAAAATTAGGGAATTTTTTTTTTCTTCATTTAGAGCCGATTTGGGTCCATCCGGGATGACCTTTTTTTAACGACCACCCTAATATATGTACATACCTTGCATCTAGACACAATTTGTTAGTGAATTGAATTTTATGCTTTGGTTGAAAATGCATAGTGAAAGCCTGGCGTTCATAATCAAGGTTATAGATACGCCTCTTAATATTTATTATTTTCAGTTATTTCAAGGAAAACTACTCGCAGATATTCGTCGCCCATAAATTAAGTATGTCAAGCTGACAAATTTTTTGTTTTCATCTTTTTCTTAACATATTCCAAATATCGCATATGTGTTTATTAAATTTGCGTAGGTATTTTAAACCTAAATTACAAGAAGATCCTTCAAATTTGTCTGTCCGTCATCTTTGGTTTAATTTTCCTAAAAGTAGCCTATCCCATATTTGAGTGTAAGTGTCTTACAATCCAACATTAATCGCTAGCAAATGGCTTATACTTATTCATAAATTACTCAAGAGTCCTCACTACATGTATACATATGTATAGAAGAAACATTAATCTTTCAGTTGTGGTAAGCAATAGCCGTGCTTTTTCGTGGCCACTTAAAACGCTTACCCACGCAAAGTACAAATCATGAGTTTTCCTTATAATGTTTTATATTTTTTTTTCTTTATCTTGTGTTATTTTACTTTTCGAGGATCTAACCAGCTTAGTTGCACCAAATCACACCTCTATCCCTTAACGTTTAAGCAAATAAAAAAAAAGAATATTCCAGAATACAGGGCATCTGCACAAACAGCAGGCAACACACCCATGCAGTGGCAGCATCAGTGATACAGCGCCATATACAGCAAAAGTACCTACCAAGTAGTCTTAAGCCAGACAAGATGAACAAATAATTCCATAGATCTTTTTTCTTCCTTTAAAGTTCCAGTAGTTGCAGAAGGCGAGATGTATAAGACCCATTGATGATGGTGATGGTATTTGGCGCATTATTTTCTTCTTTTTTCCAGATACCTTACTTATACAAGCTTTAGGTTTACTCTAGCAGAGAATACTTCTAATTTCCATTTTTGGATTCGATGCTGGGGATGCTGTCTGATGTATATTCGCATAGTATGATGAGGATTATACATTACATTACAATAGCGCGCCTGAGTGGCGTGTTTCTTTGGTTGGATTGCTTCGCGTGAAGTCTGGATAAATCGTGATACGCGTGGGTGCAAAAACACTATGTCAAGTTGTTCTTGCAACCACACTATCAATGTTGTTCGTTTTGGATTTAAAAAAACCAATGAAGGCCGTATTTAATTTTGAAGAGGCCTTAAATCAATTCCAACCCAGTACTTAACTTACGAGGATGCGTATTCAGAGAACAGAAAGAAAAATAACAATATTATCAGGTTTTCCAAAATAAGAGTTGCACTTTCCATTTTGCACCCAAGGGCATCAACTGAATAAAAAACTATTATATAATTGTTCTTAAGTTTAAAATTAAAATTCAAACCAATTCTGAAAACTTAATTACCAGAAACTCAATATACCGAATATCTAAAATTTGAAAAACCACTCAAATTGAAAACTTGGTCCTTATATTGGGATTTTTTTTCTTAGTCCAAATTGGATGGACATCAAATGCCTCTAAGTAAAAAAATATCTATTTTTGTTTTATTATTTGTATATTACCCCCCTTCGTCACCTTCTTTTCACATTGAAATACTAATATGGGTACAACATAAAACACGCAACAAAACTGTCAGATAACTTAGATAAAATCCAAACAAGAAAAAATCATCAAGGATGCAGAGGCTATTTTCCTCCGTTTAGGCGGGAGGGGCTATTTTCGAAAAATAATGAAAAATGTTGGTTTTTATTTAGAGCCATTTTGCACATCCAACTTGGAACCTTAATCTTTTTCAACTTTTCGCTTGTTTTAAGAATCACCTTATACCCCCATAACTACTAACTTAACTTAACTTCAAAATTTGAACTTAGTTTTTTCTTAAAGTTCATGAAAAATTGCAAATTTGGACCATAGCTGCAATTTTCTAGCTAGCTCAGTTGCTGAGAAAAGGATATGAACTGCTAAACTTCACACTGACGTTAACAGTGCAAAGTGAATTTTTCGATTTTTGTTGTCAAATTTGGACTTAAAAATTTGAACTTAGCTTTTTCTTGAAGTGCATGAAAAACTGCAAATTTCTTTATTTCTTCTTGAAAACCACACGTCTAAAAAAAACACCCTTTATAAGATATTGAATATTTCATTTTTTCTATTGATTATTGTACATTTTCTTGAAAATTTTATTTTTTCTTTTCACAACGCAGAAATTGTTTTAATTGTGTGGATTTCATTTTCATTTTAGCTCCTATAAGCTTCTTGTTATGAAAACTTTTATACTACAGATCCTATAAAAGCGTTTTAGTAGAGTTAAAAGCATAAGCGCTTATATAATAAGTGTTTTACTATTTCATTATTAGCATTACAATACTGTTAACAGAGATCAAATTTCATAATAATAAGATTATTATAAGACTTAAAGTGTATACACTCTTACTAAGGGAGTAAAAATTAATTTCATAATAAGACTTAAGCATTTGGAATTTGAAAAAGAGATGCTGCCTTAACTAATATAAAATTACTATGAGAGTAATTTAACTTTCATAACAAGAAGTAAACTTCTAAGTATAGCTATGGAATCTAAAATAACCTTATGAGAGAGGATTTGTGGATTTTGGGATCTTAACGCTGAAGAGTATGTTCGTTAGGCAAGAGGGTGAAACAAAAATCTTTAAAAAAAATACGGAAATTTTTTTTAAATACTTTGAACCAAATGAAGGCTATCGAAGACCATATCCAGTTTAGGGAGGACCCTAGCATACATACATGGTCCTGAATAACTAAAACCCAGCGTCTAATAAAATTCTTCATTATTATCATCCTATAGCTTCTGATTATTCCAGCCTGGAAAAACAATCTAGTTTTAACGAGGCTCTAGATTATTCTAGATTGATGCTAACAAGGGCCTTACAAGGTTAATGATATATACAAAAAAAAAACAATTATAGAAGCCTCATCAGCTATGTATCTAAGATTTGGCCTCGAGGGCTAAGAAAATTTTATCTTTTCTGAAAATTTTACCCTGGAATTTTCTGTTCACCAGTTATTGTGTGTAGATACTGTGATTTTGTGGAGCGTGTGCTTCCATACTTGCTTAATTTTTTTCTCTTTTTCCTCTGATGGGCATTTTTTTTGCTTTTCTTTTTCATCCTGGATTCAATAGTGTAAAGGATTCCAAACAATAGTTGAGATTTATTTTTTTTTATTTTCTGCTCATTTGGCATCTCAACAACAAGCTTTCTTCAATTTTGTTCAACTAAAAATTAAAATCAAAAATGAAACTTCGTCAAGTATTCATCAGCAATAATGCTTCGAACAATTATTAATTGTGTGCGGAAAACAATGAGGGACTTTGGATTCAGAAATTTATACTACAGTTTTCCATATTAGTGAAATTTCTCTACCGAGCTGTGTACTTCAGCACGAACACACAACGAAATTTTTCTTTTATGATTTCGTTGTATTAATTTTTGTATGGAAATTTTCGTTTCGCCTCAGCTGCGTACTATCTTTAAGGAAAACAATTTCAAGGCTGCTACTAGACTTGGCAAAAACTTGGCATTTTTTCAGGCAGGTAAGAACAACCTTTCCAGAAATGCATTTAAACACTTTTAGATTTTCTGGATTTTGAAATAATAAAAAAGTAGATGACAAGTTGCTAGTAAGCTAAGGGGTGCTTACTAGCAACTTGTCATCTAGTTTTTATTATTTCAAAATCTAAGTTATGTATCCTTTTTAAACGTTAAACGTTTGATGAGGGCCCTATCCAGTTTAAAAGGTTCCTACCAAAAGGTGGGCTTCTTCTAGAACTTTACAAAATGTCACTAGTTGCAGTTATATTCCCAAATCCACCCATGGATATTTTCAAAATGATTCTGTTTGTATTCATTCGTCTCTTTCAATATTTTTCCGTGCGGTGTGTATATCCAATTTAAAACACACATAGCACATATAGGTATAGAGGGAGTGAATATACCTTCCTACTCTCTGATTTTTAATGTATATTTTGGATCTACCTTTAGGTACTTATATTTTCTACATTTAAATCTTCTTGTATTATTTTTGCTATGCTTTTGCAGTCGTCCCTAATGACACCTTTTCGTGACGTGGGAAATTGGCTATTATATATGTTACTTCTGGATGCTGGCTGCTCCTCTATATTCATTTCGTTGGGTTTGTTGAAGAAGAAAGAAAGAAGCCAGTATCACGTGGTAATGAGGTGCGAGCTTGGAGATCGTTCGAAGTGTTTTCAATGGAACGCTTATATTATTCATATGGCATCAGGCATCATTCGTCGTAAAGAAGGATCCTCGTCAATTCCATCGTCGTCATCATATCGTCGCCGTCGTCATCGTCGTCGTTGCGTTGTCTTTGTCGTCCTCTCTAATTGTGAACATGATGATGATGATGGGGATTCGGTTGATAGCTCCACCCATTGAACGAAAGATTATTCAAATTTTTATACACCTTAATGGCTTTATTTATTTTTTTTTTCTTCTTATTTAAGATTTTTTTTTCACCCTGAAGGATCCTTTTGAAACGCTTTGCTTTTCATTTGCATGGTATGGTAGGTAGGTACTATAAATGTAAAAGAAAAATGGTTTTTCATTTCATATAAAAAAAAATTATAGGACGTGTGGTGCATATTTAGTGATGCTTTGGAATTGAAATTATTTATATGAATGTATATGTATATGTGTGTGTGTAAAGTTTTTTTTTTAATTTAACGTGGGCTGATGGTCATTGAGATGATGGTGATGATACTTTTATAGGAGTTGAGGATAAGACAAATCTTTAACTGCTATTGAAGTGAAAAATTAGTTAAGGAGATGAAGATTTTCGACGTGAATTAAGTGTGAAAAAGAAATCACACCCCTTTTTATGCATGTTGAGAAGGTTTAGGTTAGGTATATTGTGTACTTCCGCAACGATATATGTAAATAAAAATTCGATGGAGTGTTGGATTGATTTGCAAACATATTTGATCAAATGAATATGAATAACCATTAGAAGAGAGTCGAAATATTTTATTAGAATTGAATAAATAATGAAGAAAATGACATTAAAAATAAATTGGGAGCCTTGCAGCACAGATAGTCTGGGAGCCGACATAAGATCACATATCTCAGCACGACCACGCAGAAAGAGGATTCCAACCGATAGCTTTAGTCCAAATATTTACAAAACTACTGGTTGGACAAGCTTTATCCGGTCATATTGGTTAGAAAATTCACTTTTCAGGCTGAATTTTTGGCTAAGTGTACCTCCCAACTAACAAAATTGCTTCGCATTTCAGACATTAAAGTGTTATTTGTTTCTATAACACTCCTGTTACCCCGTACCTAAGTAAATACATTATTGGAGCATTACTGATTCCTTAAATATTTTCTGGTACAAATTATATCAGCTTTATAGAAGCGATTTACCGATGTTCCTTTAATATCTCTATATTGCTCTTATGGAATGATGACGGAGCTTTCGCTTCTATAGTCATCCTGTAAAATTATTATACAATCTCTATGTTAGTTTCTGTTACTTCGTTTCTATATCGCTTGTATTGGTATGCTTAATTGCAGCTACAAACCATTCCTGCTATACTAGTGAAAACACAAACCACTTTTGGTATACTAAAGAGTATAGCTACAAACCAGCAGTGTGGAGGAAGTGCATAAGTTTTTTTCATCGGAAATATATTCTTCCATTGCCGAGTGGTTAGCGTGGTGGACATTCATGGTTCGAAGCCCACAGAAACCTTGTAATTTTTATAACTTAAATAATATCTCTTAAATTCTAAGATTGCATCTCAGATAAAAACTTTCAAATAAAATTACAGCAAATTAATAATATAAAATAAAAATATAAATAAATGAATATAAATCTATTGTGAACTATTTTTTTTTTTTATTTTTCCACCTTCTTCTATAAGACCTCTAAATTGAGTTCACTAAGCGTTTTTCGGGGCAACTGAATTATCTCCATAATGGTCCAATAGAAGCTTAAAAAGAGCGCCTTTTTAACTCTATGGAATATTTTATAATGCTTATGTGATTGCAAGAAATGGTTATGAGAAGCTTCTTTGGATGATTATAGAGGCAAGATTGTTAGTTGGGCTATAATATAAGAGAGTGTCCTCTACACGATACCAGTGGTTGGACAAACTTTTTGTGGCTGTTGGGACGAATCCGACCATTTTTATAAAAAAATTGTCTTTTATATCT
Source organism: Dasysyrphus tricinctus (assembly GCA_963921185.1). Lineage (NCBI taxonomy): Eukaryota > Metazoa > Arthropoda > Insecta > Diptera > Syrphidae > Dasysyrphus > Dasysyrphus tricinctus. The sequence goes on along the minus strand of OY992532.1, from coordinate 65,756,675 downwards.
TTGTGTTTTACATTAGAGAAAACTGAGTGAAATCATATCAAATAGAAAGCGGCCTAAGCAGTTTTTTCTCATTTTCATCAAATTATTAACAAAATTCCTGATGTTCAAAAGAGGTCGGACCCGTCGCAACAGCCAAAAATAAGTTTGTCCGACCGAAAGTCTTACCTTTCATTGATAACTTATTAATAGAAGTTGCTTATAATATAGGTCAACATTAAAATCATCCATCCGAGGCTTGTGGTTGTTTTGGAACCAGTTTGTTTTTCCGTAGTAGGGAAGTTACCCCGAAGCACAACCCCCATCTTGGAGGACCAGACCCTTAGTTAGTATAACTCCAAGGGTGAGGAGCCGGATAAACCACACCTTAGAGGCCTGTGCTATGAATATGTCGTAGTAGCCTATATAAGTTGTTCACTAAGTAGTTCAACCTAACTGGAACTCTAGACGCCATCGTGGATTGCATCTGGGGAGTTCTTCCACTGCCGTCTGGATAAAAGAAAAGTTCCCTAGTGGGAACACTCCTCCCCTTTCTCTCGTTTTCTGCCGCCTAAAACCGTCCACAGGGATTAGAACCTCATTTTCAGTTAAAGGTACTAGACACCTGATGTTCACCACTTGGAAGTGGGAGTAGGAGTTGATAGACAGAGGTTCACTTGGAGAAAAAAGCTTGTGAACGCTTGTGTAATCTTATATGCACATACCTACCTTTTGAACACCAAATGTTGTAAAGTGTTGCAAACCAGAACCAGAGCTGCTGAGAGTGCACCCCGGGAGCTCTACGGCAAAATCGAAGGGAGGAGCACCGCCCCGACTTCTCGAGAGGAAAAAGAGAGAACATGCTAAGTGGGCAGTCGAGTTTATTGAGGACTGTAGTGGCAGGGAAGGTGTTCGAAAACTCTACCAAAGGGTGATTAAATCTACCCAGGGTTACAAGGCCAGAACGGAAGCATGCCGCAACGAGAGTGGGATCATGGTGGTGGACACACAGTCCGTGCTGATGATCTGGAAACAGCACTTCTCTAGACTGCTAAACGGCAAAGATGGCCAAAATTCCGCTGTAAGACAGAACACTCCATTCAATCTGGACGATGATAGTCAAAATTTCCGTTCACCCGACTCAAATGAAGTGCGGTTAGCGATAGCCAAGCTTAAAACGTACAAAGCTTCTGATGCGGATAGACTGCCAGCCAAGATGACTTGGTAGGGAGTATAGGTACACCAACTTATCTCCAAAATTTGTTTGGATGAAAGTATGCCACTTCGTGGCTTGATGGTTAGTGCGTAGGACTGTCATGCCGAAGGTGTGGGTTCGATTCCCAGCCGTGCCACCTAAAAACAGAAATGTTTTATTCGAGGTACTGCCTCTTGCGAGGAACTGACAAATCCTCCAAGAGTATACTTGTCATGAAAAAGTGCATCTCATTTAGCCGTTCGGACTCGGCAAAAAACTGTAGGTCCCCTCCATTCCTGCCAACAAACACGCACACAGGAATGGTTGTGAGTTGTAAGTCACTAGGCCCTGGTTCTCCATGAGCTGTTGCGCCACCCAATTTATTTATTTATTTATTTTATGCCCGATGAATGGAACCTCGGTGTAGTGTGTCCTATCCACAAGAATGGAAATGCTCTGAAATGTGCCAACTACAGAGGTATAAGTCTCCTCAATGTCACATACAAAATCCTGTCATTCTGTATTCTGTGATCGCTTAAACCCGTTTGTCAACGATCTGATCGGCCTCTATCAGTGTGGTTTTAGGCACGGCATCGGCAGGTCAACCGTCGATCAAATGTCACTACGACAGATTTTGGAAAAAACCCTGGAGTTTCAAATCGATATACACTCTTTATCGATTGCAAAGTCGCATATGATAGCGTTGATAGAGACGAGCTATACAGAGCCATATCGAATCTCGACATCCCTGCCAAACTCGTCCACTTGTGCAGGATGACGATGGAGAAGTATCGCTGCTCCGTCAAAGTTGGTAAGAACACCACCGAACCCTTTGATGTCGAGAAAAGTTTGAGGCTAGGCGACGCGTTATCTTGCAACCTGTTTAACATCGTGAAGAAATTGTACGCAAATCGCAGTCAACAACAGAGGTACGATATTGCAAAAGTCCGTTCAACTGCTTGCTTATGCAGATGATATCGACATCATTGGGAGAACGAAGCGAGTTGTTACCGGCGTGTTTGCAAGTATTGAATCGGGTGTGGCAAAAATGGGTTTGGCTGTTAATGAGGACAAGACGAAGTATATGCTATCATTGAGAAAAGAATCTCAACATCGTCGACTCGGGCAAAACGTCACGATGGATAGGTACAACTTCGAAGTCGTCAGAGACTTTGTATACCTGGGCTCCACTATTATATCGCAAAATGACATCAGTGCAGAGATCAAACGAAGAATTAATCTTGCCAACCGCTGCTGTTTCTTCGGGCATAGAAGGCAATTGAGTAGTAAAGCCCTCTCTCAAAGAACCAAGGAGACCTTATATAAGACCCTAATCATCCCGGTCCTGCTGTATTGGGCAGAAGCATGCACCCTGTCAAAAACGGATGAGAATCAGCTTGGGTGCTATTAAAAGAAAATTCTTCGGGTGATCTTCGTTTCAGTCTGTATAGATGGAGTATTTAAGAGAAAATTTAACAATGAACTTTATGGGCCTTATAGCAACGTCGACCTGGTCAAAACGCTAAAAATACAGCGGCTGAGATGGCTGGGACACGTGGAGCGTATGGATACCGCCGCACCAGTCCGACGAGTCTTCGAATCTACCCTTGATGGTATGCGCAGCAGAGGAAGACCCCACTTTAGGTGGCACACACAAGTGGAGAACGACCTCAACCGACTTGGAGTGCGTAACTGGAGGCAGTTTTCTATGGACCGAGCTGGTTGGAGGGGCTTGTTGGTTGAAGCTATAGTCCACCCTGGACTGTGAGCACCATCTTAAGTAAAGTAAAGTAAAGTAAGTTATAACATAGGTATACTTTGACGAAAATGAGTGATTTTTTAACCCTTGTAACCAGATAAAGCTTGTCTGACCAGTCGTTTTGTAAATATATGAGATGTTATCTAACGGTTGGCTCCACTATTTATTGCTATACAATCTGTATTGAAGATTTGTCTTTATTAAATCTTATAGCAGGTTGAAATCAGACGAAGTTTGTCCCTTTAAATAATTATCTTATGTCAATATTTTCATGAGAAATATTAAAAAAACAATACTTTACACACAGAAACGACACAGAAAAATGAGATTCCAAATTTGTTTTTCATTTCAACATAGAATCGTATACTCAAGGAAGCCAAAGTAGCTTGAACTTTCCCTGAAATTGTATTTCTCAAAAACTTATATTTCCTTTCTCACAAAACATATACATATTTAATATCTATTTTTCTTTCAGGTTTCACATAGATAAACGGTGCCAGCACAGATGTTCCTGGAAATGTTTGAGTATCGCCTTAATATTATTAGCAGTCGTCCTTACAGCCATGTTGGCCTATTTTGCAGGTAAGACTAACTTTTGATTAATCTACACACATTCACCTGAAAGGGTCAACTTGCATTAGTTTCATTGTCGATTTTGGTTTAAGGAAAAGTTCAAAAACTGTTTGCATTACATATTTTAAAATGGAAATCAAAACCCACACACCCTGTGTGTGTGTGTGTGTGTGTGTGTATGTGTGTGTGTGTGTGTGTGAATAAGTCCTTCCAGCTTGAATGCTTAAAACATGAAAATTTGAGGAAAAATAAAAAAAAAACAATAACAACAACCTTGTTCTCTTTTTACAATAAAGCTAAAAGTCATTATTTTTCCATCAGTGAGTTTAGTATGCATAGCATTATACATACATATAGAGCTCCATAGCTCCAGGAACTGCTCTGAATGGTAACCTTAACCGCTGCCACAAAGCTTCAAGTCGAAAACACTAAAACCACTTGACTTCAGATTTTAGCAACGCTTGCAACTTCATTACTGCCAACAAGACTAGCTGAGATTTTCAACTTTCACTCTTTCCCTTCGGTGAAGAGGTACTTACCCCAGATGGTCGATTTGCACCCTAAGTACAAACTTTCAATGTGGATATTAGTAAATTTCAACAAACATCCCCCTCCCCCCTTTTCTGGGACGAACGAAAAATTTGCGAAAAGTGTTTGGTTATAAATCACAGAGGTCGCTTCTAAGTCTGCCTGCTTCCCCCTCCCTGCCTTGCTCTGCCTCTGCAACGCACCCTTCTTTTTCAGGATGTAAAATAAAAACAAGACACATCTTGGAAGGAAGATCGACAGTGGGGGAGAGGGAATGTTGTTATATTGTTTGGTGGTAAATCGTTTCTGGTCCAAATGTTCGTGGTATATTATGGTGCCCCAAAAGTTAGAAACTGATTTGTTGCTTCGCCGGAGTGTGTCCAAAGGAGAGATATATATACTTTAACCAACCCTTCACATTATAGCTGTAAACGTTCACACCGATTGAAATCAATGCCAGACATTTTGGAATTACAGTTTTTTGTTATGTAATATATTTTTTTTTTATTTTTGTTTAATTAATGTAAATCGGAAGTTTCGAAAAACCTTTTTTGAGTGTGAATGCCTGTTTTTGTAGTATTTGACAGTTTTACTGGTAGACAATAGAAAACAGACACATACACACAAAACAAAGTGATGGCATTAACGCGTCGTCGCGTCGACCGTAAATTAAACTGAATTACTTATAAGTTGAAAACAACAGCGAGCATTTTTAGAAACCACTTTCTGTGAGGTTGCTTAAAATACCAATTGTGTGGATGGTGAAAAAAAAAGTTTTCCTATTCATTATGCCATACTTCGGCAAGCATTTAAGCCAAATCGTTTTTCTTTGTTTTCATATTACTTTTTTTTCTTTTGTCAAAATACATTACCTACAAAGGCAAAGTTTAGTTTGAGTGTAAAACCATAGGGTTTGTTTTTTAGAGCAATTAGGGTGCGTTAACAGAAATGCGTATTGTTTTTCTCAAATTCCAACTGCAATAAATATAAATGTTCGCAGTTTAAATTTTGCGATTTTATTTAAAGTAACAGGGTTTTTTTGTTGATATTTTGTTGGGTATGAATATTCCTTAGCAACCCTTATACAGAAAAACTACCTAAATAAATACTTAAAAGTGACAATGTGAGGCCAGGCACAACGAAAAATTTATGTTTTTCCCGATATTTATCCTCCAGCTAAGTTAAATTTCCGTGATTGGTCTTTAATTTATAGGCCTTCATTTTTTTTTTATATTTATCTATGAATGAGGTGTATGTAGGTTTATAGAAAAGAAAACGAATGTTTTTGAAAGACGGAATGGGTTTAAACCTACCTATTTTTTGTTCATACTTACTGCTAAGGTTTTAACAAATATATATCGTATATCTCCGGAACCAGACATCGTAGAAGGTTTTTGTTTTCAGTTTTGGAAAGCTCTCATAAATTTAAAAGATAGAGTTTTTTTCCGCAGCCACTTTTAATGCTTGGTTTCAGAAATATCACCATCCAAACCATCTAATAGGAGTCGAGAAAAATATCGACTTGTCGGTATTTTCCCCATACAGAAAAGTCGATACAAAATATAAATCGACATTTTAACCAGTCGACATTTTGACTTGTCGATATTTTGTCTGTCGGTCATTTGAAAGCAACTCAAGGAACAACGCTCAGCCTTAAATGTTTGCACGGAATAACTGTATAAACTCAAGAATCATAAATTCTTGTCTGATTTTTTAGCAGGAACTTAACAGTTTTTTGATGCTGTGGAAAATTTAAGACCATGTTTAAGACACAAGTTCTTTTTTGATTCTTATATTAATTTACTCATTTGGGTAGTTATTAATTTAATTTAACCTTTTGTTTAGCTTCAAGAAAGTTCAATAAAACGCATTTATGTTGCCTACCTACACTATACCTAATGTTTCGAACTTTAAGCTGCCTCATTTTCTGGATGTATTATTATTGTATTAATATTAAAACACATTACAGACCCTGAATAAGAGGCAATTAAGACGTCGAAATATATAGGCGACACAAATTAAATTACAAAAAATGCGATTTATTGAACTATGACAATGCGATATTAGATAATAATGATCAGATCATAGTTTAGGGAATGATGTTTACAAGCGCGCGCTTGTAAACATCATTCCCTAAACTATGATCTGATCAAAATGTCGACTATCAAAATGTCGACTTTTAAAATGTCGACTGTTGAAATTTCGATTCATAAAATCTCGATCACTGTCGACATTTTGAGAATCGACATTTTGAAAAATCGACATTTTAAAAAGTCGGTCAAATTTGTGTCTATATTTTGATCTGTCGGTCTTTTAACCAGTCGAGATTTTTTCTGTCGAGATTTTAAAAGTCGATCTTATGGAGTCGATATTTTAAAAGTCGACATATCGTACCCAATCCGAAATTCCAAATAAAAAAAAACAATCTATGAGATGAACTACTAATAGCTGCTAAGTGTAAAATTTTAATATTTTTGGTAGTAGCTCTTGCATTAATTTAAGTATACACAAAAATGTAATCAAAATCGTAGGGGCCATTTTTGAGAAAAAAAAAATATTTTCCTCAACGGTTTTTTAACTTTTGTGTGGAAGATACCTACCGTTATTTTTGTTTGCATAAAATTAAATTTTGTTCCTAAAATATTTTATGAAATATGTATCGAGCTTCAGAAAAATCGATCGATTTTGTTTTTCATCAATTTTCAAAAAAAAGTTGTGAAACATTTTTAAAGATTCAAAAATTTTTTTTTTTTAAATTTTGGTACACAATTATTTATTTTTTGGAAGCTCCTGTGTAAAAAAATTGAAATCAGTATCTAATACCGTTTTGAGGAAAATCAAAGATTAAAAATTATTCTTTTGATTTTCTTACACACCATAAAAAGTTAGTAGCGTTGGGCTCTAAAAATGTTAAGTGCTAAAAAACTGAGGTTTACATTATTTAAAACATTTTAAGTGTCTTTTATAATTGTCTTTTCAAATTCATTCCAGCTACTGCGGATGCGTTTTTTTGTGAATTTGTCACCTTACTATATGTATCCCAAAAAAACTCCACTATTTTGATACATTTCGTTTAAAAATATTGTTCTTAAACCATCAACAAGTGATGCTTAATGAAATTTAATTATTTTTATCTGCGTACAAACTTTTTTTTGAATAAGTTCTAAATTAAAATAACAAAGTTTAATGGCACACAATTAAAACAAACAAAAAAAAAAACCAAAAAAGAAAACCCAGAATTTTCAAAAATAAAATAAAACAAAAATTCAAATAAAGTTTAAATTCTTCCGTTTTGTCTTTCAAATCCATTTACAGATCACTTGTTATAAAAAAAAAATGGCTTATAGCTGCCAGTGTCATCCTTATAAAACAACTCTTATGCATATCAAATTACAAAACAAACTTAAACTACTTAACTCTTAAAAAGGCAAAACTCAATGAAAACGGGAATAGTAACTTACAAAAAAAAAAAAAAAACAAGTTAAGACTACATATTCATAGTCATTTTCATTTCTTACCAAGGAAACTAGTGATAATGGTTTGATAAGAAAAATAGATAAAAAAAAATTTGAAGGAAATTCAGAGGGAAACCCCGTCAAAAAAAGACGCTTGTGCATTGACATTGACGCGAAAGCGAATCGAAGCCGAAGGAGCAAACAAATTTTCAGCGAAAAACTTTTTTAAGTTTTCTATATCTACGAAGTGTTTTTGTATAGCTATATGGAGAACATTCTTCGTCATGATACTCTCCTACGACCTATGTATTTATATAGTTATACTCAGTATACTCACCCTCAATTCTTCCACCTCCTTTGCCGTTCAATCTTCCTCTTGCAAGAGAGAAAACTTTTTCGACTGCTTACCATTCCAAGTGCTCGAATAATAGCATCAGGATAACGTCAAGAAGAAGTCGCCAAACTCATTCTGCGCTATACCCTTCAATTCTTCTTCCTTTCCAATAGCCCATTGCTAAAAAATAAATTTTAAAGGACTTTTTACAAGGAAGAGAATCTGATGATGGTACGAGTAAGCTCCACAAGTGTAGAAATACAAAAAAAAAAAATGCAGAAAAACTTTCTCTTCTCGGCGGCGGCGAGAGAAGACTGAAAACTCGGACGAGTTTGAAAAACATTTTTGTTTTAATTTTAATTCGATTCTTATATTTTTTTCTTTTAACCTTTCTTTCTGGTCTCGACTTCGTGTCCCCGAGAAATCAAAATTAGGATACAGCACTCTTGCAAATTTAACTGTGTTATAATTAATATGTCACTTGGAAGCAACACACCAAACGTACCATTACCGGCTCACTATCTTCCTTCCGGTAGTTCGGAAGAAGCGTAAAACATTGTACATATAGAGACGCAGTAGAACAGGAACTATCTAAGATCCCATGTAACTATTTTCCATACAACTTGTATAGCTGGGCCAATAAAGGGTGTTTCAATTTTCTTGTTTGATCAACATTGAAACTTTTGGAGGAAATAGTTAGCCTGCTTTGAGATACCGAAATAGTTTCCTGGAAAATAAAATTAAGTTATTTTTCCAAATCCAGTGAATATGGAAAGTCTACAACTATGAGGCACATTTTGAAGGAGCTTGAAGGATAAGTAGTATTTGGAAGTAAAGACCCCTTTTTTATCATATTCAATTCAGAACAATTCCGAGCTTCTGATAAAAGAAACACATTAAATCTTCGAAAGTTAAAATAATTATACCAACCACTCCAAAAAGGACTAAATTAAGTATACAGCATTTAATAGCCACCCCTGTTCGATAACGGGTATAAGGCTAGAAATTTTGAACAAACTTTCAAATCCTGTTTCAAAACTTGTAATGCTGATGGGTGCCTCAACTATAAATATGACAAAAATTAACTAAAGGCACCCTGTAAACAACAAAGCACCGTCTGTACAGATAGTTACGAAGGCCAAGTGGCAAAAATGTCAGAAATGTATGGAGTACTACCTATATACCTACCTTACTTTACCCAAAGTACCTAACTTACTTACAAAACATAGCCATCGCAGTGAGAGTATAGTAGGTGTATGTATAGTATATAAACGAAAGGATCCCAAGACATTTATAACACTCAAAGGTGTGCATGTCGTTTAAATAAATTATTTCTTCGGGGAAGTGCAATTAAGAAAATGCTTCATAAATTTCCGTTAACTTTGTCCTTCAGTAATATTCTCATGCCATACAAATAAATTCATGTTTAAGACACGCCAGTGTCGTTCTTCTGGAAGCATCATCTCTATACTATTGTTGTTGTTGTATATATATAGAGAAATTCCCTTCCCGTACACGGGTGGGTGGAGGAGAGTGGTGAGTATATGCTGTGTTTAATTTAAACCCCAAGTCATTACTCGAAATCACTCTCTACTGCTTTTGCCCCCTTCGCTGATGTGTTAGCCTCCATCGAACTTTGCTATTAATTTGTCTGCTGGTGCAGTTTCCCCGAAAGGGTAGCTAACAGTACAAGCACACCCTCTCTATGGTGGAAATAAGTGTCTTATTCTGTGTCTCACGTACACACACTCAATTCGCGTAAGGATTCACGCAGCCTAATACGATAACTGAACTTTTCCAATAACCATCAACATTACTGCTCAATCACGGGCTGGGATTTCCTTGGCTATGACGCAATTAACATGGCAGCTCGTTTATTTCGATTTGGTGATAGAGGAGATTGCGGGATTGGGGAAATTAGAGTAGAAGGTAGGCAAAGTTGAATAAGAATGTCAGGAAGTGGGGTTTGTTTGAGTCGACATTACCAACAACATACCGTCGCCGCCGCCGCCGCTGGCCATAATTTTATGTTCATTTTCAACCGCGCGCCGCGGCCGTTTCTGTGGTATGTACCGACACGCCCGCCACCAACGACGACGACAATGTTTTGCTTAATTATTTGAGAAACAATTACTTTTCGTCGAATCGAATTTCAAACAGTAAATTAATAGAGGGGTTGGGTATATATTGGAGAATTTTCTCGGGTCACGGGTTCGGGTAATCGCTGTGGTCGTAGTAGT
>OY992532.1:65534458-65746415 GCA_963921185.1 Dasysyrphus tricinctus | reverse complement strand
AAAAAGAGATACCACCCAAGTAACATTTTTCCTCTTTTAAGACTCTACTTGATTCTAAGTCGACTATTTTGTGTGAGTAAAATGTTCTTTGGTAGTCAACTAAAAGATTCTTATATGATAGCTATGACGCTATGGGCGTAAAACGACCTAGTTGCGAGAGGCAATTTTTAACGTGTGTTAAGTTGGCATAACATTTTGGAGTTGGACCAATGGGACGATGGCAGGAATTTGCATTTTTGTTTGCATTTTTTATATATTTCTATTCCGGATTTTGCAGTTCACCAAATAGTGGATGTAACCGACTGTACTGCTAACTTCACTGTGAAGCTAGCAGTGTCTGTCCTTTTCTCAGCAACCGGGCTAGCTAGGAATCTGAAATGAGGCTCTGAGTTTGCAGTTCAATTTGCAGTTCAAGAAAAGGAAAAGACCAAATTTTTAAATCCTTACATAAAAAAAATTTCATACTGTACTGCTAACTTCACTGTGAAGTTAGCATAAAATCCTTTTCTCAGCAACGGTGATACTTAGAAATTTTCATTTTAATTTGCAGTTCAAGAACAATTAATGTCCAAATTTTGAAGTCCAAATTTGAAAAAAAAAAATCGAATAAATTCATTTTTCATTGCTAAGTTCAGTGTGAAGTTAGCAGTACATATACTTTTCTCAGCAACTGAGCCATCTAGAAAATTAAAAAAAAAAACTAAGTTCGAGTTTTTAAGTCCAAATTTGACAAAACAACGAACAGATAAAAAAAAATACTTTTCAAATTTGAAGTCATAAGAGGGGTTTACATGGACCAACATGCTCGACAACATGGGAGTTGTCGAGCCATGCTCGATCATTTAAATGCGAAAAAACTGCTGGACCAACATGCTCGACGGATTTCAAAATTTTTTGAAAACTTGCTGGCTCAAAACTTTAGACTTCAAAATTTGAATTTAGATTTTTCTTAAAGTTCATGAAAAACTGCAAATTTGGACCATAGCTGCAATTTTATAGCTAGCTCAGTTCCTGAGAAAAGGATATGAACTGCTAACTTCACACTGACGTTTACAGTGCAAAGTGAATTTTTCGATTTTTGTTGTCAAATTTGGACTTAAAAATTTTAACTTAGTTTTTTCTTGAAGTGCATGAAAAACTGCAAATTTCTTTATTTCTTTATTTCTCCTTGAAAACCACGTCTAAAAAAAACACCTCTTTTAAGATATTGAATATTTCATTTCTTCTATTGATTATTGTACATTTTCTTGAAAATTTTATTTTTTCTTTTCACAACGCAGAAATTGTTTTCATTTTCATTTTAGCTCCTATAAGCTTCTTGTTATGAAAACTTTTATACTACAGATCCTATAAAAGGGTTTTAGTAGAGTTAAAAGCATAAACGCTTATATTATAAGTGTTTTACTATTTGAATATAAGCATTACAATACTGTTAACAGAGATCAAATTTCATAATAATAAGATTATTATAAGACTTAAAGTGTATACACTCTTACTAAGGGAGTAAAAATTAATTTCATAATAAGACTTAAGCATTTGGAATTTGAAAAGAGCACCTCTTTACCTTACCTTACCTAATATAAAATTACTATGAGAGTAACTTTCATAACAAGATGTAAATTACTAAGTATAGCTATGGGATCTAAAAGAACCTTATGAGAGAGGTTTTGTGGATTTTGTGATCTTAACGCTGAAGAGTATGTTCGTTAGGCAAGAGGGTGAAACAAAAATCTTTAAAAAAAATACGGATATTTTTTTAATATTTTGAACCAAATGAAGGCTATCGAAGACCATATCCAGTTTAGGGACGACTCTACTATACATACATGGTCCTGAATAACTAAAACCCAGCGTCTAGTATTCATCAGCAATAATGCTTCAAACAATTATTAATTGTGTGCGGAAAACAATAGGAGACTGTTTCAGAAATTTACTACAGTTTTCCATTTTAGTGAAATTTCTCTACCGAACTGCGTACTTCAGCACGAACACACAACGAAATTTTTCTTTTATGATTTCGTTGTATTAATTTTTGTATGGAAATTTTCGTTTCGCCTCAGCTACGTACTTTTCCGTATTTTTTTTAAGATTTTTGTTTCACCCTCTTGCCTAACTAACATACTCTTCAGCGTTAAGATCCCAAAATCCACAAATCCTCTCTCATAAGGTTCTTTTAGATCCCATAGCTATACTTAGTAATTTACATCTTGTTATGAAAGTTAAATTACTCTCACAGTAAATTTATATTAGGTAAGGCAGCATCTCTTTTTCAAATAACAAATGCTTAAGTCTTATTATGAAATTAGTTTGTACTCCCTTAGTAAGAGTGTATACACTTTAACTCTTATAATAATCTTATTATTATGAAATTTGTATCTGTTAACAGTATTGTAATGCTAATAATCAAATAGTAAAACACTTATAATATAAGCGCTTATGCTTTTAACTCTACTAAAACGCTTTTATAGGATCTGTAGTATAAAAGTTTTCATAACAAGAAGCTTATAGGAGCTAAAATGAAAATGAAATCCACACAATGAAAACAATTTCTGCGTTGTGAAAAGAAAAAATAAAATTTTCAAGAAAATGTACAATAATCAATAGAAAAAATGAAATATTCAATATATTATAAAGGGTGTTTTTTTAGACGTGTGGTTTTCAAGAAGAAATAAAGAAATAAAGAAATTTGCAGTTTTTCATGCACTTCAAGAAAAAACTAAGTTCAAATTTTTAAGTCCAAATTTGACAACAAAAATCGAAAAATTCAAAGAAAACAATTTAAGAAAAATTTAAGGAAAACAATTTCAAGGCTCTACTAGACTTGGCAAAAACTTGGTATTTTTTCAGGCAGGCAAGAACAACCTTTCCAGAAATGCATTTAAACACTTTTAGATTTTCTGGATTTTGAAATAATAAAAAGTAGATGACAAGATGAGTTGCTTAGTAAGCACGCCTAACTAAGTTATATATCCTTTTTAAACGTTAAACGTTTGATGATGGCCCTATCCAGTTTAAAAGGTTTCTACCAAAAGGTGAGCTTCTTCTCGAACTTTACAAAATGTCACTAGTTGCAGTTATATTGCCAAATCCACCCATGAATATTTTCAAAAAGATTTTGTTTGTATTCATTCGTCTCTTTCAATATTTTTCCGTGCGGTGTGTATATCCAATTTAAAACACACATAGCGCATATACATAGGTATAGAGGGAGAGAATATACCTTCCTACTCTCTGATTTTTAATGTATATTTTGGATCTACCTTTAGGTACTTATATTTTCTACATTTAAATCTTCTTGTATTATTTTTGCTATGCTTTTGCAGTCGTCCCTAATGACACCTTTTCGTGACGTGGGAAATTGGCTATTATATGTTACTTCTGGATGCTGGCTGCTCCTCTATATTCATTTCGTTGGGTTTGTTGAAGAAGAAAGAAAGAAGCCAGTATCACGTGGTAATGAGGTGCGAGCTTGAAGATCGTTCGAAGTGTTTTCAATGGAACGCTTATATTATTCATATGGCATCAGGCATCATTCGTCGTAAAGAAGGATCCTCGTCAATTCTATCGTCGTCATCATATCGTCGCCGTCGTCGTCGTCGTCGTTGCGTTGTCTTTGTCGTCCTCTCTAATTGTGAACATGATGATGATGATGGGGATTCGGTTGATAGCTCCACCCATTGAACGAAAGATTATTCAAATTTTTATACACCTTAATGGCTTTATTTATTTTTTTTTTTTCTTCTTATTTAAGATTTTTTTTTCACCCTGAAGGATCCTTTTGAAACGCTTTGCTTTTCATTTGCATGGTATGGTAGGTAGGTACTATAAATGTAAAAGAAAAATGGTTTTTCATTTCATATAAAAAAAATTATAGGACGTGTGGTGCATATTTAGTGATGCTTTGGAATTGAAATTATTTATATGAATGTATATAATGTATGTGTGCGTGTGTGTAAAGTTTTTTTTTTATTTAACGTGGGCTGGTCATTGAGATGATGGTGATGATACTTTTATAGGAGTTGAGGATAAGACAAATCTTTAACTGCTATTGAAGTGAAAAATTAGTTAAGGAGATGAAGATTTTCGACGTGAATTAAGTGTGAAAAAGAAATCACACCCCTTTTCATGCATGTTGAGATATATGTAAATAAAAATTCGATGGAGTGCTGGATTGATTTGCAAACATATTTGATCAAATGAAAAACCATTAGAAGAGAGTCGAAATATTTTATTAGAATTAAATAAATAATGGAGAAAGTGACATTTCAAATAAATTGGGAGCCTTGCAGCACAAATAGTCTGGGAGCCGACATAAGATCACCTATCTCATCACGACCACGCAGAAAGAGGATGCCACCTGATAGCTTTAGTCCAAATATTTACAAAACTACTGGTTGGACAAGCTTTATCCGGTCATATTGGTTAGAAAATTCACTTTTCATGTTGCAGTTTTGGCTAAGTGTAAGTGTACCTCCCAACTAACAAAATTGCTTTGCATTTCAGACATTAAAGTGTTATTTGTTTCTATAACGCTCCTGTTACCCCTCTGACGAAAAGTAAATACCTAATTGGAGTATTACTGATTCTTTAAATATGTATTTTCTGGTGCAAATTATATCAGCTTAATAGAAACGATATACCAATGTTTCTTTAATATCTCTATATTGCTCTTATCAAATGACGACGAATTATTATACAATATCTATGTTAATTTCTGTTACTTCGTTTCTATATCGCTTGTATTGGTATGCTTAATTGCAGCTACAAACCATTTCTGCTATACTAGTGAAAACACAAACCACTTTTGGTATACTAAAGAGTATAGCTACAAACCAGCAGTGTGGAAGAAGTGCATACGTTTTTTTTCATCGAAAATATATTCTTCCATTGCCGAGTGGTTAGCGTGGTGGACTTTCATGGTTCGAAGCCCACAGAAACCTTGTAATTTTTATAACTTAAATAATATCACATAAATTCTAAGATTGCATTTCAGATAAAAACTTTCAAATAAAATTACAGCAAATTAATAATATAAAATAAAAATATAAATAAATAAATATAAATCAATTGTGAACTATTTTTTTTTTATTTTTCCACCTTCTTCTATAAGACTTTTAAATTGAGTTCAGTTAGCGTTTTTCGGAGCAACTGAATTATCTCCATAAAGGTCCAATAGGAGCTTAAAAAGGGCGCCTTTTTAACTCTATGGACTATTATATAATGTTTATGTGATTGAAAGAAATGATTATGAGAAGCTTCTTTGGATGATTATAGAGGCAAGATTGTTAGTTGGGCTATAATATAAGCAAGTAAGCAAGTGTCCTCTACACGATACCAGTGGTTGGAGAAACTATTTTTGGCTGTTGCGACGAATCCGACCATTTTTATACAAAAAACTGTCTTTTATATCTTTGTGTTTTACATTAGAGAAAACTGAGTGAAATCATATCAAATAGAAAGCGGCCTTACCAGTTTTTTCTCATTTTCATCAAATTATTAACAAAATTCCTGATTTTCAAAAGAGGTCGGATTCGTCGCAACAGCCAAAAATAAATTTGTCCGACCTCTGATATTGTGAAAGTCTTACCTTTCATTGATAACTTATTAATAGAAGTTGCTTATAATATAGGTCAACACTAAAATCATCCATCCGATGCTTGTGGTTGTTTCGGAACCAGTTTGTTTTTACGTAGTAGGGAAGTTATCCCGAAGCACAACCCCCAACTTGGAGGACCAGACCCTTAATTAGTATAACTCCAAGGGTGAGGAGACGGATAAACCACACCTTATAGGCCTGTGCTATGAATATGTCGTAGTAGCCCATATAAGTTGTTCACTAAGTAGTTCAACCTAACTGGAACTCTAGACGCCATCGTTGATTGCATCTGGGGAGTTCTTCCGCTGCCGTCTGGATAAAAGAGAAGTGCCCTAGTGGGAACACTCCTCCCCTTTCTCTCGTTTGCTGCCGCCTAAAACCGTCCACAGGGATTCGAACCCCATCTTCAGTTAAAGGTACTAGACACCTGATGTTCACCACTTGGAAGTGAGAGTAGGAGTTGATAGACAGAGGTTCACTTGGAGAAAAAAGCTTGTGAACGCTTGTGTAATCTTAAATGCACATACCTACCAGTTGAACACCAAATGTTGTAAAGTGTTGCAAACCAGAACCAGAGCTGCTGAGAGTGCACCCCGGGAGCTCTACGGCAAAATTGAAGGGAGAAACACCGCCCCGACTTCTCGAGAGGAAAAAGAGAGAACATGCTAAGCGGGCAGTCGAGTTTATTGAGGACTATAGTGGCAGGGAAGGTGTTCGAAAACTCTACCAAAGGGTAATGAAATCTACCCAGGGTTACAAGGCCAGAACGGAAGCATGCCGCAACGAGAGTGGGATCATGGTGGTGGACACACAGTCCGTGCTGATGATCTGACAACAGCACTTCTCTAGACTGCTAAACGGCAAAGATGGCCAAAATTCCGCTGTAAGACAGAACACTCCATTCAACCTGGACGATGATAGTCAAAATTTCCGTTAACTCGACCTAAATGAAGTGCGGTTAGCGATAGCCAAGCTTAAAACGTACAAAGCTTCTGGTGCGGATAGACTGCCAGCCGAGATGACTTGGTAGGGAGTATAGGTACACCAACTTATCTCCAAAATTTGGTTGGATGAAAGTATGCCCGATGAATGGAACCTCGGTGTAGTGTGTCCCATCCACTAGAATGGAGATGGTCTGACTGCCAGCCGAGATGACTTGGTAGGGAGTATAGGTACACCAACTTATCTCCAAAATTTGGTTGGATGAAAGTATGCCCGATGAATGGAACCTCGGTGTAGTGTGTCCCATCCACTAGAATGGAGATGCTCTGAAATGTGCCAACTACAGAGGTATAAGTCTCCTCAATGTCGCATACAAAATCCTGTCATCTGTATTCTGTGATCGCTTAAACCCGTTTGTCAACGATCTGATCGGCCTCTATCAGTGTGGTCTTAGGCCCGGCATCGGCAGGTCAACCGTCGATCAAATGTTCACACTACGACAGATTTTGGAAAAAACCCTGGAGTTTCAAATCGATACACTCCTTATCGATTGCAAAGTCGCATATAATAGCGTAGATAGAGACGAGCTATACAGAGCCATATCGCATCTCGACAACCCTGCCAAACTCGTCCACTTGTGCAGGATGACGATGGAGAAGTATCGCTGCTCCGTCAAAGTTGGTAAGAATACCACCGAACCCTTTGATGTCGAGAAAAGTTTGAAGCTAGGCGACGCGTTATCATGCAACTTGTTTAACATCGTGAAGAAATTGTACACAACTCGCAGTCAACAACAGAGGTACGATTTTTCAAAAGTCTGTTCAACTAATTTCTTATGCAGATGATATCGACATCATTGGGAGAATGAAGTGAGCTATTACCGGCGCATTTGCAAGTATTGAATCGGGTGTGGCAAATATGGGTTTGGCTATTAATGAGGACAAGACGAAGTATATGCTATCATTGAGAAAAGAACCTCAACATCGTCGACTCGGGCAAAACGTCACAATGGATAGGTACAACTTCGAAGTCGTCAGAGACTTTGTCTACCTGGGCTCCACTATTATATCGCAAAATGACATCAGTGCACAGATCAAACGAAGAATTAATCTTGCCAACCGCTGTTTCTTCGGGCAAAGAGGGCAATTGAGTAGTAAAGCCCTCTCTCAAAGAACCAAGGAGACCTTATATAAGACCCTAATCATCCCGGTCCTGTTGTATGGGGCAGAAGCATGCACCCTGTCAAAAATGGATGAGAATCTGCTTGGGTGCTATGAAAGGAAAATTCTTCGGGTGATCTTCGTTTCAGTCTGTATAGATGGAGTATGTAAGAGAAGATTTAACAATGAACTTTATGGGCCTTATAGCAACGTCGACCTGGTCAAAACGCTGAAAATACAGCGGCTGAGATGGCTGGGACACGTGGAGCGTATGGATACCGCCGCACCAGTCCGACCAGTCTTCGAATCTATCCCTGATGGTCTGCGCAGCACAGAGGAAGACCCCATTTTTGGTGACGCAAACAAGTGGAGAACGACCTCAACCAACTTGGAGTGCGTATCTGGAGGCAGCTTACTAGGGACTGAGCTTGCTGGAGGGGCTTTTTGGTGACGCCGTAGTCCACCCTGGACTCTTAGCGCCATCTAAAGTAAAGTAAAGTAAAGTAAAGTAAAGTAAGTTATAATATAGGTATAGTTTGCCAAAAAAGCAACCTGATGAAAAGTGCATTTTTTAACCCTTGTTACCAAATAAAGCTTGTCTGACCAGTCGTTTTGTAAATATAATGAGATTAGGTTATCTAATGGTTGGCTCCCGGACTATTTATTGCAATAAAATCTGTATTGAAGATTTGTCTTTATTAAATCTTAGAGCAGGTTTGAAATTAGACGAAGTTTGTCCCTTTAAATAATTATCTTATGTCAATATTTTCATGAGAAATATTAAAAAAACAATACTATACATACAGAAACCACACAGAAAAATGAGATTCCAAATTGGTTTTTCATTTCAACATAGAATCGTATACTCAAGGAAGTCAAAGTAGCTTGACCTTTCCCTGAAATTGTATTTCTCAAAAACTTATATTTCCTTTCTCACAAAACATATATTTAATATCTATTTTTCTTTTTCTTTCAGGTTTCACATAGATAAACGGTGCCAGCACAGATGTTCCTGGAAATGTTTGAGTATCGCCTTAATATTATTAGCAGTCGTCCTTACAGCCATGTTGGCCTATTTTGCAGGTAAGACTAACTTTTGATTAATCTACACACATTCACCTGAAAGGGTCAACTTGCATTAGTTTCATTGTCGATTTTGGTTTAAGGAAAAGTTCAAAAACTGTTTGCATTACATATTTTAAAATGGAAATCAAAACCCACACACCCTGTGTGTGTGTGTGTGTGAATAAGTCCTTCCAGCTTGGATGCTTAAAACATGAAAATTTGAGGAAAAATGAAAAAAAACAATAACAACAACCTTGTTCTCTTTTTACAATAAAGCTAAAAGTCATTATTTTTCCATCAGTGAGTTTAGTATGGATAGCATTATACATACATACACAGCTCCAGGAACTGCTCTGAATGGTAACCTTAACCGCTGCCACAAAGCTTCAAGTCGAAAACACTAAAACCACTTGACTTCAGATTTTTGCAACGCTTGCAACTTCATTACTGCCAACAAGACTAGCTGAGATTTTCAACTTTCACTCTTTCCCTTTGGTGAAGAGGTACTTACCCCAGATGGTCGATTTGCACCCTAAGAACAAACTTTCAATGTGAATATTAGTAAATTTCAACAAACATCCCCCTCCCCCCCTTTCTGGGACGAACGAAAAATTTGCGAAAAGTGTTTGGTTATAAATCACAGAGGTCGCTTCTAAGTCTGCCTGCTTCCCCCTCTTTGCCTTGCTCTGCCTCTGCAACGCACCCTTCTTTTTCAGGATGTAAAATAAAAACAAGACACATCTTGGAAGGAAGATCGACAGTGGGGGAGGGGGAATGTTGTTATATTGTTTGGTGGTAAATCGTTTCTGGTCCAAATGTTCGTGGTATATTATGGTGCCCCAAGAGTTAGAAACTGATTTGTTGCTTCGCCGGAGTGTGTCCAAAGGAGAGATATAGTATATACTTCAACCAACCCTTCACATTATAGCTGTAAACGTTCACACCGATTGAAATCAATGCCAGACATTTTGGAATTACAGTTTTTTGTTATGTAATATATTTTTTTTATTTTTGTTTAATTAATGTAAATCGGAAGTTTCGAAAAACCTTTTTTGAGTGTGAATGCCTGTTTTTGTAGTATTTGACAGTTTTACTGGTAGACAATAGAAAACAGACACATACACACAAAACAAAGTGATGGCATTAACGCGTCGTCGCGTCGACCGTAAATTAAACTGAATTACTTATAAGTTGAAAACAACAGCGAGCATTTTTAGAAACCACTTTCTGTGAGGTTGCTTAAAATACCAATTGTGTGGATGGTGAAAAAAAAAAGTTTTCCTATTCATTATGCCATACTTCGGCAAGCATTTAAGCCAAATCGTTTTTCTTTGTTTTCATATTATTTTTTTTTTCTTTTGTCAAAATACATTACCTACAAAGGCAAAGTTTAGTTTGAGTGTAAAACCATAGGGTTTGTTTTTTAGAGCAATTAGGGTGCGTTAACAGAACTGCGTATTGTTTTTCTCAAAATCCAACTGCAATAAATATAAATGTTCGCAGTTTAAATTTTGCGATTATATTTAAAGGAACAGGGTTTTTTTGTTGATGTTTCGTTGGGTATGAATATTCCTTATAGCAACCCCTATAGGTATACAGAAGAACTACCTAAATAAAGACTTAAAAGTGACAATGTGAGGCCAGGCACAACGAAAAATTTATGTTTTCCCGATATTTATCCTCCAGCGTAGTTAAATTTCCGTGATTGGTCTTTAATTTATAGGCCTTCATTATTTTTTGTATATTTATCTGTGAATGAGGTGTAGGTAGGTTTATAGAAAAGAAAACGAATGTTTTTGAAAGACGGAATGGTTTTAAACCTACCTATTTTTTGTTCATACTTACTGCTAAGGTTTTAACAAATATATATCGTATATCTCTGGAACCAGACATCGTAGAAGGTTCTTGTTTTCAGTTTTGGAAAGCTCTCACAAATTTAACACATAGAGTTTTTTCCGCAACCACTTTTAAAGCTTGGTTTCAGAAATATCATCATCCAAACATATTTGTAGATAGGTAAGGGCACAAAATAGGTTAATTGCTTCGGGTGCAAATTTCCAAGGAGACAGACCATGTAGAAGCCTAACGTTTGCAGGTTCCGATAGGGTTCGAAAAGACCTTTCTTTTGATGTATATCTCGATTTATTTCATAAACATTTTTGAAAAGTCAATTTCTGAAAAAAGTCATGAAAATTTTTCAAAAAATTTTGAAAAATTTTGTCTCATATTTTAATTAAATTGTTACATTTCTGAAAAGGTCTGTTAAGTTAATTTCTTCCTAATTAAAAGTTCTTTCGTGAGATATTCGCATCCAAAGGATTTGGTTGAACTGAACGTCAGTTAAACTAGATACTTTGGATAAAAATATCTTCGAAACCTCTCAAACTAGATCCTGCAGAAGCTTTTGGTTTTCAGGCGTAGGATTGCCTTGAACTGGGACTGTATATTCTGAAACCCGGACCTCTTTGGAAGGCTTGGTTGAGAAAATGTATACATCCAAAGGGAGGGTTGAAAAATACGATTTCACTTTAGATGCGTATATCTCCGGAACCAGACATCATCGTAGAAGTCTCTTGTTTTCAGTTTTGGAAGGCGTGACATTTTGTATATTTAACACTGGCTTAAAGTAAATAAAATAAATAAATTAGGTGGCGCAACAGCTCGTGGAGAACCAGGGCCTAGTGACTTACAACTCACAACCATTCCTGTGTGCGTGTTTGTTTGCAGGAATGGAAGGGACCTACCGTTTTTTGCCGAATCCGAACGGCTAAATGAGAAGCACTTTTTTCATGACAAGTATACTCTTGGAGGATTTTTCAGTTCCTCGCAAGAGGCAGTACCTCGAATAAAACAATTCTGTTTTTTAGGTGGCACGGCTGGGAATCGAACCCACACCTTCGGCACCTGGCTTAAAGTAGTAATCCTGTAAATTCTACGTGAAAATATATTTATATTTACATGAAAATCCAGTTAATTTAACATGACTCAATGATAAATGTCCTGTGAATTTTACATTAAAATCTGAAAATGGAGTAAGTTTTACATGATTTAATGTTGAATTAACCCTATGTCATGTTCTTATGTTCCGTCTCTTATGCTGCTTATCGTTAAACACGTTTTTCATTATTCTCAAAGTATATTTATTATATATTTATTTTATTTTACTAATACTTCGTGATACATAGTTTTGAACTTGGAACCTTCAACATACGGAGATAGCACTCATCCTTACTTACTAACTTACTTCAGGTGGCGCTACAGTCGGGGGTGGACAAGCTTCTTTCAGCCGGTTCGGTTTCTAGCTAGCTGTCTCCAGTTTGAAACGCCTAGTTGGCTGAGGCCTTCTTTTACTTGCGTGCGCCACCTTTTACGCTGTCCACCTCTACTGCGCTGTCCCTGCGCTGGTTGGATTCAAAGATTTTCCGGGCCGGAGGATTGATGTCCATTCGCTCTAGGTGACCCAGCCATCTCAGTCGTTGGCTTTTCATTTTTGTAATTAGGTCGGTGTCGCTGTGCAGCCCGTACAGTTCGTTGTTGTATCTTCTTCTCCCTTCCCCATCTATGCAGATGGGGGGATGTGTCACTGTACAGCCCGTACAGTTCGTTGTTGTATCTTCTTCTCCATTCCCCATCTATGCAGACGGGACCAAAAATCACCCGGAGCATTTTCCTCTCAAAACAGCCTAACGCGTTTTCATCCACCGTTAACAGTGCCCA
Organism: Dasysyrphus tricinctus; assembly: GCA_963921185.1. Taxonomy (NCBI): domain Eukaryota; kingdom Metazoa; phylum Arthropoda; class Insecta; order Diptera; family Syrphidae; genus Dasysyrphus; species Dasysyrphus tricinctus. The sequence goes on along the minus strand of OY992532.1, from coordinate 65,733,935 downwards.
TGCCTCTGCACCATACATCAGGACCGAGATGATAAGCGTCTTATGCAGGGACAGTTTAGTTGCTCAAGGTAGGGCTCTTCTTCTCAATTGCTTTCTTAGCCAAAAGAAGCACCGATTAACAAGAGAAATCCTTCGTTTGATCTCAGCAATGGTATCGTTCGCTGAGCTTATACCGGATCCTAGGTAGACAAAGTCTCTGACCACCTCAAAATTATAGCTGTCTATAGTGACGTTCTGTCTGAGACGTCGATGTTGGGCGTCTTTTCTTGTTAACAGCATATATTTCGTTTTGCTTTCATTCACCGTTGACCCCATCTTCTTGGCTTCCTTCTCAATACTCACATAAGCACCACTGACATCAGGCTTTGTTCGTCCGATTATGTCAATGTCGTCAGCGTAAGCGAGTAATTGGACGGACTTTTGAAAGATTGTGCCTCTAGTGTTGACGTGAGAGTTTTGCACTATTCTTTCAAGAACGATGTTGAAGAAGTCGCATGACAGCGCGTCGCCTTGCCTTAAACCTTTTTTGACATCAAAGGTGTCGGTTAGGTCTTTGCCGACCTTGATGGAGCAGCGTACATTCTCCATCGCCATCCTTCACAAAACGACGAGTTTGGCAGCGATTCCAAATTCCTCCGATCATATTTTATAGATGTGCTGGTGCATACTCCTAACCAATTCATCGCCAGCCACTTTTGAATAGCTCAGCCGTAAGGCCATCAGCTCCAGCAGCTTTATTGAACTTAAGTTTAGATATAGCTATCTTTCACTTCGTCGAGATCGGGTGGACGGAATTGTGTTGGCCTACGTCGTCCAGGTTGAAGGGTGCAAATTCGGTTCGTCATCGCCGTTATACAATTTGCAGAAATGATTTTTCCATATCCTCAGCACCGACTGGGATTCTACTACGATGTTCCCCTGATCATCCTTCTTCGGTTCGATCCTTGTAACCCTGGGAGGTTATCTTTTCTATTTGGTAAAACTTCCGAATTTCATTCCTAATTTGTTCCTTCTTAGAAGCTTGTGTTCCTCACTCCTCTTCTGCTAGAAGAGCTCGCGACTCGCGAGCAGTTCTGGTCCTTCTTTGCAGCGCCCGCCGCTTTGTATGCCTGTTGTTTGGCTGCATGTAGGTACTTGCCGACATTCTTCGTCGAACCAGGGGTTTCGCTGTGGTGGTCATACGAGGCTCAGCACGTCAGAGGCGGCATCCCTGATGGCTTCTTGGCAATTGTAAAGTTCCTAAAAATATTGACAGACACTATGATTTGAACTTACAAGAAATTTGTTTACAAAAAAAATTATTTAAATCTGTTTAGCTGATAATGAGAAAATTGCAAATAAAAAAAAACAATCTATGAGATGTACTACTAATAGTTGCTAAGTGTAAAATTTTAATATTTTTGGTAGTAGCTCTCGCATTAATTTAAGCATGCAAAACAATGTAATTAAAACCGTAAGAGCCATTTTTGAGAAAAAAAATATTTTCCTCAACGGTTTTTTTACTTTTGTGTGGAAGATACCTACCGTTATTTTTGTTTGTTTAATAATATATTTTGTTCCTAAAATATTATATGAAGTATTTAAAAACTCTTAAGTATGTATCGTTTTTCATCAATTTTCAAAAAAAAAGTTTTGAAACATTTTTAAAGATCCAAAGATATTTTTTTTAATAATTATTTTTTGGAAGCTCCTGTGTAAAAAATGATTGAAATCAGTAATACCGTTTTGAAGAAAATCAAAAATAAAAAAAATTATTCTTATATGATTTTCTTAACACCATGAAAAGTTAGTAGCGTTGGGCTCTAAAAATGTTTAGTGCTAAAAAACTGAGATTTACATTATTTAAAACACTTTAATTGTCTTTTATAATTTGCTTTTCAAATTCATTCCGGCTACTGCGGGTGCGTTTTTTTTTAATTTGTCACCTTACTATATGTATCCCAAAAAAAACTCCACTATTTTGATACATTTCGTTTAAAAATATTGTTGTGAAACCATCACAAGTGATGCTTGATGAAATTTAATTATTTTTATCTGCGTTTTCAAATACAAACTTTTTTTGAACAAATTTTAAATTAAAATAACAAAGTTTTATGGCACACAATTAAAACAAACAAAAAACAAAACGAAAAAAGAAAACCCAGAATTTTCAAAAACAAAATAAAACAAAAATTCAAATAAAGTTTAAATTCTTCCGTTTTGTCTTTCAAATCCATTTCCAGATCACTTGTTATAAAAAAAAAAACTCGCATATAGCTGCCAGTGTCATCCTTATAAAACAACTCTTATGCATATCAATTTACAAAACAAACTTAAACTACTTAACTCTTAAAAAGGCAAAGCTCAATGAAAACGGGAATAGTAACTTACAAAAAAAAAACTACATATTCATAGTCATTTTCATTTCTTACCAAGGAAACTAGTGATAATGGTTTGATAAGAAAAATAGATAAAAAAATTCGAAGGAAACTCAGAGGGAAACCCCGTCAAAAAAAGACGCTTGTGCATTGACATTGACGCGAAAGCGAATCGAAGCCGAAGGAGCAAACAAATTTTCAGCGAAAAACTTTTTTAAGTTTTCTATATCTACGAAGTGTTTTTGAATACCTATATGGAGAACATTCTTCGTCATGATACTCTCCTACGACCTATGTATTTATATAGTTATACTCAGTATATTCACCCTCAATTCTTCCACCTCCTTTGCCGTTCAATCTTCCTCTTGCAAGAGAGAAAACTTTTTCGACTGCTTACCATTCCAAGTGCTCGAATAATAGCATCAGGATAACGTCAAGAAGAAGTCGCCAAACTCATTCTGCGCTATACCCTTCAATTCTTCTTTCTTTCCAATAGCCCATTGCTAAAAAATAAATTTTAAAGGACTTTTTACAAGGAAGAGAATCTGATGATGGTACGAGTAAGCTCCACAAGTGTAGAAATACAAAAAAAAAATGCAGAAAAACTTTCTCTTCTCGGCGGCGGCGGCGGCGAGAGAAGACTGAAAACTCGGACGAGTTTGAAAAACATTTTTGTTTTAATTTTAATTCGATTATTGTATTTTTTCTTTTCTTTTTTTTTCTTTTAACCTTTCTTTCTGGCCTCGACTTCGTGTCCCCGAGAAATCAAAATTAGGATACAGCACTCTTGCAAATTTAACTGTGTTATAATTAATATGTCACTTGGAAGCAACACACCAAACGTACCATTACCGGCTCACTATCTTCCTTCCGGTAGTTCGGAAGAAGCGTAAAACATTGTACATATAGAGACGCAGTAGAACAGGAACTATCTAAGATCCCATGTAACTATTTTCCATACAACTTGTATAGCTGGGCCAATAAAGGGTGTTTCAATTTTCTTGTTTGATCAACATTGAAACTTTTGGAGGAAATAGTAAGCCTGCTTTGAGATACCGAAATAATTTCCTGGAAAATAAAATTAAGTTTTTTTTCCAAATCCAGTGAATATGGAAAGTCTACAACTATGAGGCACATTTTGAAGGAGCTTGAAGGATAAGTAGTATTTGGAAGTAAAGACCCCTTTTTTATCATATTCAATTCAGAACAATTCGGAGCTTCTGATAAAAGAAACACATTAAATCTTCGAAAGCTAAATTAATTATACCAACCACTCCAAAAAGGACTAAATTAAGTATACAGCATTTAATAGCCACCCCTGTTCGATAACGGGTATAAGGCTAGAAATTTTGAACAAACTTTCAAATCCTGTTTCAAAACTTGTAATTCTGATCGGTGTCTCAATTATAAATATGACAAAAATTAACTAAAGGCACCCTGTAAACAACAAAGCACCGTCTGTACAGATAGTTACGAAGGCCAAGTGGCAAAAATGTCAGAAACAGGGGCGGACTGGGCCACCGGGCAACCGGGACTTTGCCCGGTGGGCCCCCGGGAAAGCAAAAAGTTTTTTTTTAAAGAAAAAATTGTCATAACAAAATTGGACTCACACTAAATAAAGACTTTTTGTGGATCAAAATGGATATTTTGAGGCCCCCAAAAACTCGCTTGATGGCCTCTACGGATCATTGAAGGCCTCAAAAACTCGAATGATGGCCTCTAAGGATCTTTGGAGGCCCCCAGAACTCGGTTAGTGGCCTCTACAGATCCTTGGAGGCCCCCAGATCTCGTTTGGTGGCCTCTACGGATCTCTGGAGGCCTCCAGACTCGGTTAGTGGCCTCTACGGATCTTTGGAGGCCACCATATCTCGTTTGGTGGCCTCTACGGATCTCTGGAGGCCTCCAGACCTCGGTTGGTGGCCTTTACATATCTCTGGAGGCCCCCAGATCTCGTTTGGTGGCCTCTACGGATCTCTCGAGGCCTCCAAACCTCGGTTGGTGGCCTCTACAGATCTCTGGAGGCCCCAAGATCTCGTTTGGTGGCCTCTACGGATATTCTGAGGCCCCCAGATCTCGTTTGGTGGCCTCTACGGATCTCTGAAGGACTCCAGATCTCGTTTGGTGGCCTCTACAGATCTCTGGAGGCCTCCAGACCTCGGTGGGTGGCCTCTACAGACCTCTGGAGGCCCTTAGAAATGGGTTGGTGGCCTTTATAAATCTTTGGAAATCCCTAGAACTCAGTTGGTGGCCTCTACGGATCTCTGGAGGCCCCAAGAACTCAGTTGGTTGTCTCTTCAGATCTCTGGATGCCACCAGAACTCGGTTAGTGGCCTCTACGGATCTTTGGAGGCCCTCAGATCTTGGTTGGTGAACTCTATGAATCTTTGGATTCCTCCAAAACTCGGTTGGTGGTGAGATAAGTCACATAGTAATTTTTGGATCACTGAAATAGATCCAGATAAAAAGCAGGATCCCATGTTGCTTTTGCAATTACATGTTAAAAATTGATCCGGATCAGATCATGTGAATTGTGAATAATAAAATGCGTCTAATGATGAGGCAGAGGACGAACGTCAAGAAACAGAAAGAAACAAGAAAAAACAAGAACACTGTGGAGATTGCGCAAAATGCTGCTTCAATGTCTTGAGACGATATTATTTTGACGCAAAAAGGTACACAAAGCTTTTCTTAGCATATAATTTGATGCTGACATTTTCATGTACACAAGTTGCTTGCAAAAGATAATTTTCAAATTTTAAATACATCAAAAATCGGTGGAGAAATATCATGACGCAAGATCATCTTGAAACCACAATGCTAGAGTAAGTTGGGGTAATGTGGTATATGCGGGTAATGTGGTATAGGCAGTTATTTCAAAAACCAAGAATGCTTCTACAACGGTTCTTGATTCAGTGGATGGTGATTTAAATAAAAGTATTAATGCGTATTTAAACAACCCAAAAATCGTTCATTAGTTCGACCAAATTGTTTAAAACCGTAATTGTGTTGAGCTGAGTTTTTTTTTGGATGGAACAAAAAGTGTTTGTGCGTGTTGAAAAATTGTGTTCCAAAGCAATTTTTCAATGCAACGGAAGAATATATTAATCATTAACGTTACTTAATTCTTAGTTTTGCTTAAAAGTATTCATTTTAAATTGTATTGTATTTTTTGTAAAAATATAGAGTTTCGGCTAATGTGGTATACTAGCAGTGGGCTAATGTGGTATAGTATTCCTAATGGAATATGGTATACCACATTACCCAACCTTAAAGTTTATACCTGCGACAACTGAAATTTGTGGTTTGACAATAATCTTTTGTTAAAATGTCTAAAAACGGTGAAACTAGAAAATGGGACCCGAAAGATATGCAGAGACCCACTTGTACTATAAGGAATTATGAAATTTGCCTTCAAGACATTCGGAGGACCACTTGGTATAGTATACCACATTAGCCATTAAGGGTGTACCACATTACCCACTACTTTTCAAAAGTGGTGATTTCGAGGTCATATCATTATTTTGTCATAATCTTTGTAAGTTACTGTTAGAATCCGACAAAAACAGTTAACGTAGTAGCTTATATGTTCGTGTTAACATCTACAAAATTTGGAAGCATTCGTGTCACTACTTTGTCTGTTAAGCCAAAAATACAAACATGTATACCACAATACCCTAACTTACTCTAATATCCGTGGAGTTTACTGTCAGAAAAGAGAAGTTAGTTAAAAAAATATTTAAAATATTAAAGTCTCTGGTCAATGATTGTTAATTAAGTAGATGTTTTATAAAATGATGAATTAACTAATATTTAAAACTAATATTTTATTATTTTATTTGTTTTTTGAGTCAAGTTTTTTTTAGTGGTAAGTTTTTAAGAAAATGAATTTGAAAGTCAATATTTTAGAAAAAATTTTGAACTTTTTTTTCAAGTTGATTGTTATTTCAAAATTTTTTGTAGTTAAGCACCACTGTTCATTTTTATATTCTTTTTCTTAGCTTTTGAGAAAATAAAAAAGATAATAGAAGGTACTTTTTCCAATTTCTTGTTTGTATTGTTAAGTTTATAATAGGCAAAGGCAGACAGGCGCGGATCTAGGAATTCAGCTTGGGGGGGGGTCATGAGATTGAAACATCATACCTAATTTGAACTGACACCTCTTGAAATATATTTCCAATTTTATCATGACTTCATAACAGTTGAAGGCATGATCAGAGATCTTTGCCGCTCACTACGTGCCCAGGCCCTAAGACTCCTGTTTATAGTAATAGTGCACACATTTCTTGCTGCTGGAAAACTTATTTATCAACAAGATTAAGCTCCATTTCATACTTTTTCAGACAATTATGAAAGTATGATGAACATATAAGATTGGAAGCAAAATTTACAATCTAAAAATAAAGTTGACAGCGACTAAAAAAGGAATAATTCAAGGTCAAATTGAAACGAAAAGCTAAAAATAATTGCAAATATGTGGTGAAATCCATGCCGAAAAGAAAAAAACTGTTGTCAATGCAAAGAGGAGGGTATTTCCTTACATGGAATTTTTTTAAAATTTGGTTACAAATTTGAGTACTGCACCAAGTATTTGCACATAATTTTTGTATTAAATAACGTATCTGCTATAATTAAACAGGTTTACAAGGCTTTTGACACGACCAAGTAAGAGTCGATCTAAAGGTAATTTTTTGTGCTGAACTCAAATCCGCTATCCGTGTTTCGCTATCAGCTCTCGTTTTCAAGATTTCTAAAAAACCTTTTTTGGTCATTTTTGGGGATATGTAAGTATGCAAATTGATTTTTATTGTTTTTAATTGTACAGATTTCTGAAGATATTAATCTTAATCTTCAAAATTCAGCTTTAATCGTCCCAATATCTCTAACGGTAATACCTCGAAAGCGAGATCTGATAGCGAAAAATGGATAACGGAATTGAGTTCAGCGTCCAAAAATACCCTAAAAACGACTCTTACTTTCACGTGTCGAAAAGTTAACCGGTATTTGTAAACATGTGTTATTGGAATTTTACTAATTTTATTAATAGGTATTTATATATTTTATTTTTTCAAAGCCTTTTTTCAAAATTCCATTTAAAAATCCAGGTACTGTACCAGGAGTCTGTTAGAATGTTTTCTAGTAAAATAGAGTATAATGATTTACATATTAAAGAGGCAGACAACTGATTTAGTTAAAACTGTTTTTCTATTTGCTTTTGAAATACAGGAGAGTTTGTGTGGAGTTTTTTAAAGTCCTTTTTCAAAATTCCGTTATAAATCCAAGTACTGCAACAGATGTCTGCTATAGTTTTGTTTTAACAAAATAGAGTATTAGGATTCACATAACGGAGAGGTGCACATGCATATGGCTTTTGTTAGAACTTTTTTGTTTGTTTTTGAAATATATATTTTCTAATGAAAAAGAGTATACAAATGTATATATCAGATAGGCAGACATATTACTTAAGTACAAAATAAGCTTTCTTTGCTTTGAAATACAGTGGTTTTTGTATGGACATTTTGTAAATTCCGTTACAAATCTGGGTACTGCACCAAGTATCAGCACATAACTTTTTTTTAATAAATTAAATTAAATCAAGTTTTAAAGAAACAAAGAGACAGACATATCCCTTCAGTGATAATTGTGGTTTTTTAAACTTTGAAATACAGTAGAACTTATATGGAGATTTTTAAAGCCTATTTTTCAAAATTCAATTAAAAAACTAGGAACTTCACCATTTGTCTGCCAATATCTTTTTTCAAACATAAAAACAGGAAATACATTTTATTTTATTTGAAAAGAAACTGTGAAACGTGAATGGAGATTTTTCCTTATTTTTTGTATCTCAAAATTCCGTTAGAAATCCAGGTACTGCAACTGGTGTCTGAAAATTATTTTTTTGGTTATATTTACTATTTTTATTAAAATATAAAAGACCTGAAGGTATAACTCCAAGATGTACTACACCCTATGCCTGCCTTTACTATTTTTGAATAGAAACAACTTCAACCTCTAACATATCAAAGTGTAAACCTGCCGACCACTGGCTCATAGACTATAATCACCGCATATGAAAACCATGACTGGGTGACACCCTATATATATTATCTAAGAGGGTGCGCGTCCAAGGCTAGCAGTAGGTAATTTTTGTAAAAATTTATTCCCTGAGCAGATCATAACGAAGTTAGAATTTGCCAAGGAAAATAGAAGCTAACCATTACATTAATAGGTCATGGTTTTCGCATAGTTTACTAAAATATATGGAATTACCCAAAAAGTTTATGTCTGTCTTCTAATGTGTTGAATAACAAGTAAGGATTGCTCGTATTTCTTCTTTTCTCTGGAGCTCTGGGGGGGGGGGGGGTCATGACCCCCATGACCTCCCCCTGGATCCGCCACTGAAGGCAGAAGAAGTATTATTAAATCTTTTTTGGGAGAAGGTACCTTTCATTTTTTTTTATTTCTCAAAAACTAAGAAAAAAATAATACTACATTTGTCAGTTCAAGATTCACGAGATATTTGATAAAACGTGATTTCCAAAATGGCAGCTGATGCTCGCATACTTGAATTAACATTCGGGGGGCACCCCTGAACATTTTCGAACAATTAAGTAGTTGATTGCATTATGAACCTACTGTTTTTGCTCTGGTTCTTGGTCTAGCATAGGGAAAGTTTGTTCACAGTGGGTTAGATCTGCAACTAGATTATCACTGATTCTGTTTAATCCATAGTTATGAATCTGTGATCATAATTGAGCGTTTAATCACTCAAATTTCAGTTTGATAATGTTGTTTGAAATAAACATCTTCCCATTTTCCAGTTTATCTGTCAATCAATTTTTAGAAGTAATCAGTCACTCACCATAAACAAAGTTGATGTTTGATGCTTTAGAAAGTAAAATTTTTTGTGTAAAAGAACAAGAATAGTTGGAAGTGTGAAGGTAGTGCTGGCATTTTTGATACATATAAAAATAAAATAAAATTTTGTCCAAGTTCTGGTTTTTCTATAAATTTTATCTAAGGGCTTTGCAAAAAAAGCACATCGTCCTAGCCAATGATGAGCAAAAGAAATTTCAGGAAATCTTTGATTAAATTCTACTTATCAAACAGAATCAGCGAATTAGTGATTTCTCAAATAAAGTTCTCAAATTATAGATTTTCTGTTGAAAATTTTGTTGAACAAACACATTCAATGATAATCAGCTAGAATAATCATTGATTAAAGTTGACGTGGTGTGAACATACTTGCCCTAAGATTAGGATTGTTCAATAATTGAAAATTTGCAAATGGATTACTAAAATATTTGTTCGTAATTTTTACTAATCACAGCTACTGTTACTGGAGAAATAGTTCTAAAAGTACCTTATTTAATTTAAATTTTTGAAACCGCTGAGATAATGGTGATCAAAAGCACCAGCCTTTATTTTTTCATTCAATATCAAAAATTTTAATCAGAAAAATCATGCTACTGTGAAAAATTGTGAAATTAAAGCTAAATAATTTATTTGATTCACTCGAGAAAAAAATTGAAGAAAATTCGACTTAAATTTATTGGGAAGGGTACAAAATCCCGAAAAGCAAAAAATGAAAATCCCGAATACCATAATCCCGAATACCCAAAATCCCGAATGGACAAAATCCCGAAAGCCAAAATCCCGAATGACAAAAAATCCCGACAACATTTGGGATTGAATCCCGAATTTCAATACTTTTTTGTTACTATTCAGTAAGGAAATCAAACTGTTTTGTATGGCTTTTGATTTCTGCTCGCCTTGGCATCATGACATTGTCTATAAAAGAAATTTTAAAATAAATAATCACTTATAAATCTTGAGATATAATACATTAATTGATTTTATAATGATTAAAAAAAAACAATAGCTTCCAATCGAAACTTTTATTTAGTTTAAGTATGTCTACTATTTACAAATAATGAGAAGACAATGTTCTAAAACACGCATCGCCTACTTGGACAAGTTGATTTTGGGAATGTGAAATAAATTGTTCTCAGCATTTGCTTGGGTTGCTACACACTTTTATTATGATTGCCAATATCAATTTGATAGTAGATAAACATTTTTCAAAAGTAAATTGTTAAAAAACTAACCAACTATTCATTGAAAATAAATAATATTCTTACAAAAATTACAAAATGTGTATTTTGAAAAAGTACTAAGCCAACTGGGATTTTGGCATTCGGGATTTTGGCATTCGGGATTTAAGTCATTCGGGGTTCTGTCCATTCGGGATTTTTTGCCATTTCGCGATTTTGGCATTTGGGATTTCGTACCCAATCCCAATTTATTTTTTGAAAATATTTAATGTGTTTCATTTCTTGTGATTACAAAATAACCGTAGCTTAAAAAATTAATTCTAACAAATTATTGAAAATTAGAAATATGAACATTTAGAATACTTTTTGTTTCATATCTCCCATAATTCCCATAATTATTTTTACTAGTGTAATTTTGTTTTGACTAAACTGAAAGTCGCACCCTTTTAAGAACGAAAAGGAGAAGTAAATTTTTAGTTTATGATTTCATTGTATCATTTTTGTATGGGATTTTTCGTTTCGCATCAGCAGCGTACTAGGCTTTAGAATTCAAAACTATACCTTATACTTAAATCCAATATATATCAATCAATATGTTAATTAAAAAATCAATAAATATAAATAAAATAACTTTCGAGAAATGTCTGAAATATCAACTTTTATTTTTAACCATTTTGAGAGTTATTGTATTCTGTGGCCCTTTTTCTTAAAGTCCCGGTAGGCCCTTTGACCCCCAGTCCGCCCCTGGTCAGAAATGTATGGAGTACTACCTATATACCTACCTTACCGTACCCAAAGTACCTACCTACAAAACCTAGCTATAGCAGAGAGAGTATAGTAGGTGTATGTATAGTATATAAACGAAAGGATCCCAAGACATTTATAACACTCAAAGGTGTGCATGTCGTTTAAATAAATTATTTCTTCGGGGAAGTGCAATTAAGAAAATGCTTCATAAATTTCCGTTAACTTTGTCCTTCAGTAATATTCTCATGCCATACAAATAAATTCATGTTTAAGACACGCCAGTGTCGTTCTTCTGGAAGCATCATCTCTATATACTATTGTTGTTGTTGTATATATATAGAGAAATTCCCTTCCCGTACACGGGTGGGTGGAGGAGAGTGGTGAGTATATGCTGTGTTTAATTTAAACCCCAAGTCATTACTCGAAATCACTCTCTACTGCTTTTGCCCCCTTCGCTGATGTGTTAGCCTCCATCAAACTTTGCTATTAATTTGTCTGCTGGTGCAGTTTCCCCGAAAGGGTAGCTAACAGTACAAGCACACCCTCTCTATGGTGGAAATAAGTGTCTTATTCTGTGTCTCACGTACACACACTCAATTCGCGTAAGGATTCACGCAGCCTAATACGATAACTGAACTTTTCCAATAACCATCTACATTACTGCTCAATCACGGGCTGGGATTTCCTTGGCTATGACGCAATTAACATGGCAGCTCGTTTATTTCGATTTGGTGATAGAGGAGATTGCGGGATTGGGGAAATTAGAGTAGAAGGTAGGCAAAGTTGAATAAGAATGTCAGGAAGTGGGGTTTGTTTGAGTCGACATTACCAACAACATACCGTCGCCGCCGCCGCCGCTGGCCATAATTTTATGTTCATTTTCAACCGCGCGCCGCGGCCGTTTCTGTGGTATGTACCGACACGCCCGCCACCAACGACGACGACAATGTTTTGCTTAATTATTTGAGAAACAATTACTTTTCGTCGAATCGAATTTCAAACAGTAAATTAATAGAGGGGTTGGGTATATATTGGAGAATTTTCTCGGGTCACGGGTTCGGGTAATCGCTGTGGTCGTAGTAGTGGTGGACTAAATAAATGAAATAAACGAAACAACCACTTTTAATGGGTTCCCATGTAGGTATAGGTTGAACAGGTTGAACAAATGAATCAATTTGTTTGTGTTTTAACAGGTTTTAATTCAATTCAAATTTTGGATTTGTCGATTTATTTAAAAAAAAAAAGGTCCTAAGGATATTCTTAACATTTCGTGCATTTCCGCGCACACCATGTATACGCTTACATAATTTTTATTGAAAATACAATGCATAAGCATTCTTGATTGATTATGATATATATTGAGCGGTAAAAAGAATTAATGTAACTATTTTAATTGTTATTATAAAGGGTTTTCCAATAATTACGAGTGGATGTTGAAACTGAATAAAACAAGTTGTGTTTCAGGTATTAATGAGATTCTTTTTTTATATGAAAGACCCATGTATTTATGCCATTATGTATGGGATATGACATCGTTCAAATACACGCCGCCGCTGGTTCGCACGGTGGTGGCACGGATCTGAGAGGTCCAATTTTCAATGACTCTGTCGTATAAATCCAGCTTAATTTAAGCGATGGCCTCAGTAATGTTGAATTCTGAGACATCGATCGATTGTGATACAGATCTGTATTTTTTGAAAACCCAACAAGGAAAAGACTAATGGGGTCAAATTGCACAATCTTTGTGGCCGATTTGCGGCACCTCTACGATAGAAAATCCTACCCCAATTCATTCCTCCAGAATTTCATTTGTTAAATCAGATGTATTCCGTTGATGTTGTAGATACTGATGTTGGTGTGTTATTGTGGGTATGTTGTACTTTCTGGTAAAAAAAATTAACAAAAACTGTTATAAACGGTACAACCTGTCATATAACAGCTTTTTTTATTTTCGAATTTTGAAAATTTGACTGATGATTTTTTTGAAACTAGGCTTATAAAAGTAGAGAGAGAGTTATAAGTCACTATAGGGCCTGGTTCTCCACGAGCTGTTGCGCCACCCAATTTATTTTGTATATGTTCATTAAAGTGGTCGCTATATTAACATTGAAAATGTTTATAGGGTCGTTTTGGATAAATTATGGTGTTACTAAAATGAATAAAGTGAAAAAATGTGTATATGAGATGAACGCTGGCGTATATGGGGGTGGGGGATAAGATCGAATTTTTGGTGGTGTTACTAAAATGAATAAATTGAACAAATGTAATATGAGATGAACGCTAGCGTATATGGGGGGTACGACAGAAAATTTGGTGGTGTTACCATTCATTTTGGAGTGAACAGATTTGTATAGAAGATGAATGCAAGCGGTAAGGAGGGTACGATTGAATTTTTGGTTGGTGTTGCTTAAATGAAATGAGTTTTAACTATACATATGTAGGTTAGGTACATATTACTATAATTATAAAATGCAAGAGCCAGTACATGCAGCAGTGCATAGCGCTTCTTAAACTAAATCTAAGCGTAGGAAATTTTTTGATAAATGTTTATGATAGGAAAATAATGTAGAGATGCAATATGACGGTTTTTTTTTCAATTCGAATTGTAAGGAATTTTAAATATGGTTTTTATGTGAAATGGTCGAACAAAAAAAAACAAATGAGAAGTGCCACAGTAATATTTTTTTGTTAATCGATGGTTAAGTTTAATATATTAATTTCGTACATTATGTATATCTTGAAATTGCAAAAGAAATATAAAGTGAGATCTATTAATGGTGAGTTAAAAATTCAAAAATAGACAGTTCACAAATGCTACACATCAGGGTTAAGGCTGATTGTAATAAATTTTATAGTTTAATAGTAGGGTCGCTTAGCAAGAAAATCTGTTTTTGTCGGACAAAAGCACCAAATTTTTTTTAGGTACTACTTAGGTCCATAGCTTGAGATTTAGGGTAGGACCCATCTCGGCGGTCAGCCATCTTGGATTTTATAGCCGCCATTTTGAAATTCAGGTATATTATTAATATCTCGGCTTCTATATCACTTAGGATCCCAAACTTGGTGTCTTGGTACACATTTTTGGGGTCAGGGAATACAACCACAAACATTTCAAATGTTAAGGTTTGCAAATATACGAAGGGGGCATGGGGGTCATGACCCCCTTGCTCCAAGACAATCATATATTATATTTAGGGTCGGATAATATCTGTGGTGTTTGGTAGAAACATGATAACTCCATTTTAAAATTTGCGTCTTTGCGTTCACTTTACATCGACCTACAACCTAAACGGGTGAACCGATTTTCTTCAAATTTGAAACATAATTTTTCAAAGGTTATATTCATAAGTATTCCAAATTTGAAGAAAATTTGTGGCCTCGTTTACACTCTAGCTTGATTTAAAGTCGGCGTAAAGTCGCTAATTTTAAAATGGAGTTATCAGGTTTCTACCAAACACCACAGATATATATACACAAGTTGAAAATGTATCTGACTAAACTTATTCAAGGAGGGAAATGGGGGGTCATGACACCCCACCCCCTCAGAGCCCAGGAAAAGGTGTAAATAAAAAACAAACTTCATTTAAACACAAAAACTGACACCTACGGCTAGCCCAAATTATTTCATAACCGTAATGTTACCTTTTTTACGGCTAGCCCAAATTATTTCATAACCGTAATGTTACCTTTTATGAGACCATGATAATATTATTCGCGAAGACTTGGACTCCATTCAACATGAAAACAGAAATAGAAAAAATCTTAAAATATCATATAGATGATCATAAATCAAATTTAAAATTTAATTTCTTTGTCAGCTGTTTTAAGCAATATCTATGTTTTGGTTAGTTGTCTAAATGCGACCATTTACGCAAGATTTTTCTAAGTCCCCTATTACACGATGATTCTTTGCCTCTGACTCTTTTCGAACATAATGAAGAATGGCTGTAGTAGGTGTATGGTTCGTACTGTTGACACGGACGTGGTGGTAATCCTCATTGGCAAGTTCCATCACCTGATGAACTTGTGCACAAATTTGAAGATTTCTGTTGCCTTTGGTACGCACAGATCATTTAATTATATAGACATCAATGCTATTAACGAGAAACTGGGCGTAAAAAAATCCTTGGCCTCCCCGTATTTCACAGTTTTACGGGTTGCGATACAACATCTTCAATTTTCGGACGAGGCAAGAAATCTACGTGGGAGGCGTGGAACTGTTATCATGAGGTGACACATACCTTAACATGCATAGCATTACATCTCTACACAGAGCTTGATGGTGAACATTTAAATTGCTAGAACGCTTCACGGTAATATTATATGATAAATACAGTAATTCGGACAGTGTAAATGATGTCAGCAAGGAGCTGTTTTGTCAGAAGACTAGGACAATGGAGAAACTTCCACCAACAAAAGATGCACTACTTCAACACTCAAAGCGGGCTGTATATATCAGGCAGGAGTATGATGTACCAGTGAACACATTCAACAGTGAGCTCCTAGTCTGGAAGGCTAGGACTGGACTCAGAAAAAAGAAGGTGGATCATGGGTTCCTATATGAAACACATTACCTATAGCTTCAAAGGCATGTACTGAATTGGAGAAATGTAATTGTAAGAGTCAAAAAGGATACACTGGTAGATATGCTTGCAAAGCTGCTCGTTGGAATTGTACTGATCTTTGTTAATGTCAATGCTTGAAGACGACATAAGCAATCCATATAGGTAGATAAGTGCAATTCAACATCTTTCATATGTGATTTTTCTTGTATTTAAATTGTATATATTAATTATGTATGTACATGTAATAAATAAATAAATAAATTGGGTGGCGCAACAGCTCGTGGAGAAAAAGGGCCTAGTGACTTGCAACTCACAACCATTCCTGAGTGCGTGTAGTTGGCAGGAATAGAGGGGACCTACAGGTTTTTGCCGAGTCCGAACGGATAAATGAGAAGCACTTTTTCATGACAAGTATACTCATAGGATTTGTCAGTTCCTCGCAAGAGGCAGAACCTGGGATAAAACATTTCTGTTTTAGGTGGCACGGCTGGGAATCGAACCCACACCTTCGGCATGACAGTCCTACGCACTAACCATCATGCCACGAGGTAGGTACTACATGTACATGTATGTATGTACATGTACATATATCTTATTTCATTTTCAACCTTATATCTTAGAATTTAATATTTTTGTCACTCGATTTAATAAATGGATAGTTTGTTATTAATATTATATACTTATACAACCTAACTTAAATGTAGATATTTGCATTTAACTTATTAATTTTTCTTTCAGAAAAACTCGATACGACAAAACATACAGTCTTCGCGAATAATATTACCATGGTCTCATAAAAAGTAACATTACGGTTATGAAATAATTTGGGCTAGCCGTACGTCGCGTCAGTTTTTGCACTTCTGTGTGTTTAAATGAAGTTTGTTTTTATTTACACCCTTTCCTGGGCTCTGAGGGGGGGGGGGGGTGTCATGACCCCCCATTTCCCTCCCCCTCCTTGAATCAGTTTAGTCAGATACATTTTCAAACTGTGTATATATATTATCCGACCCTAAATATAATATATGATTGTCTTGGAGCAAGGGGGTCATGACCCCCATGCCCCCTTCGTATATTTGCAAACCTTAACATTTGAAAAGTATGTGGTTGTATTCCCTGACCCCAAAAATGTATACCTAGACACCAAGTTTGGGATCCTAAGTGATATAGAAACCGAGATATTAATAATATACCTGAATTTCAAAATGGCGGCTATAAAATCCAAGATGGCTGACCGCCGAGATGGGTCCTACCCTAAATCTCAAGCTATGGACCTAAGTAGTACCTACAAAAAATTTGGTGCTTTTGTCCGGCAAAAACACATCATCTCGAAATTTGACGCTAAGCGACCCCACTATAAGAAAGATAATAAATAACAAATTGTTTTTGTTTCAGGAAATGTTGATAGTATTTTTTATATTTAATTAATTTTTTAAATATACCAATTTATTTTTGTTGATCGATTTTTTGCAGTTATTATTTTTTATCTTTTTAACGGTTGTATTTAAAAATCTCAAATTCATACCGGAGATAGATTATATAGATTCACATATAATATGTAAAATTTGATTTTTTTAATCATACCTTAGCCGAGATAATAACATATATCTGTTCATTTACATATAATCTTATAACTCTTTAATCTATGCACCTATACAATTCGTTTTTGTTTTATTAGCAGCTTCAATAATTGACAATTATTTTGATATATCAAACGTAGCTGTACGTTCTATATAAGCTTCACAAATTGAAAATACAATTCAATTAAAAAGTGGTACTAAATCTTTAATCAATATTCCTATAATTCATCGTCGTCGATTTGCAAGTCTTTGTGCGGACAATCAGCCCAAATAAACAGAACACAAAAATAAAGTGCCATAGTTCATTTAAGATTTCTTTCTATCTCTGGCTCTGTTTATTAGTTTATTATGAAAGACTATTCATTTCAGTATTCAGTGCAGTGTTCAGTTCAGTCTTCACTCTTCACTCTTCAGTTGCAAAGATGCCTTGAGGTGTGAAGGTTCGTATGTTACTTGCCGGTAAATAATTTGTTTTTAGTCGTACTATAGCATAGACTACGATGTGCGTGTAAGGTTAGTAGGATAGGATGCATGTGTGATGTTTAGTTTCAGGTAGGTTCGTTGAGATATTTGTTGGGGGTTTTTTGTTTTGTTTATTATTTTTTGTTTTGTTTATTATTTTACTTTTGTGTTTTGTTTAGCTATGATTGGCTTGACTATCTTGACAGCAAACAATGATATTGGCTTCGAGGTAGTTTAATTTTATATATAATTTTATAGATAAAAATTGAAAGTTTTTAAAAATATTGAATTAATAGTTTTTTTAAGAGCTAAAAACAGCAAGCAGTTCTACACACTAATTGTAAAAAAATTGTTTTTGCCTCAAATATCTTGAGAACAGACAATGATATTGGTATCGGGTTAATTTAAATCTACACACCAAGTAGTTTAAAATTGATAATTGATAGAATTTGTAAAAAATTCAACAAGTAGTTTTTTTTAGGTGAAAAAAAACTACAAGATACTTCACTAAAAATTGTGGAAATTTTTTTTTTTTTGTCTCAAATATTTTGAGAACAAATAATGATATTGGCTGTGGGGCAGCTTTATTCTTTAAATAAGTATATAATAAATAATTGATAAATTTTTTAAAAATATTCAATTCAACAGATAGTTTCTTTTAATCGAAAAACCACAAGAAACTTAGCAAAATTGTGAAAAATTTTTGTTCGTCTCAAATATCTTGAGAACAAACAATGATATTGGCCTTGGGGTAATTTTTTTCTATAAACAAGAACTTGTAAAAATATTCAATAACCAGTTTTTTTAAGCGAAAAAAACTATAAAAAACCTTACCAAAAAATGTTGAATTGTTTTAAGTCTCGAATATGTTAAAAATACGGTTTTTTTTTACCAAAAAAAAAAAAATACAAAAACTACAAAAAACTGTTGAATACAAACAAAATAACATTGGGCCTCCCTCTAGCTTTCATGGCACCATCAAGCCTCTTTTTGAAAATGAAATAAAGGACCTTATTGCGAGAATCTCTTCAAAATAGACTGGTTAGATTAAGTCTAATTATTGTTATTGCTAATTTTTGCTAGTAAATATTTTCCTATTTGATAGAAACTTCAAGTTCATCAAGAATCTTTGATCGACTTTGGTCTTCTTGATTTTTTTTGAATTATTTCAAGAAGACTTTTAATAAGCCCCAAAATTAAAAAAAAAAAACTACAAAGAGAATAGCAAAAATAGAATTTTTCGGACACGTAACAAACACCAGCATTAAAAATTCATTTTTAGACATATATTTGAGGGAAAATCAAATATAAGTAAGCGTTGCCTACCACAAAAGTTACACGAGTTAAGAAAAATATATACAAGTATAGACCGAAATAAACAAGCATAGGGGTAGAAAACATTGAAGTTTTGTTTGGTGTTACCACAAAGCTAAATCAAAAAGAAAAAAGTGAGGTCCCTTACGGCGTATATGAAAAATATTAGATTAGATAACAAGCAGGAAAAAAATATAAGTGGGTCAATAAAATGACAAAAAGAAAACATTTCTTTTGTATTTTTGAAAATGAAACAAAATACAAAAACTACAGTGGGAATAAGGGAAATAAAATTTTGTGGAGAGATAAAAACTACCTTTAGAATATTTGTTTTTTGGAAAATCTAATTTTAGTTAGTGTTACAAAAAACGTGATTTTGGAAAAGGAAAAACGATTACAGGAGGAAATAGCAAAAAAAAAAATAGTGATACATATGCTAACATCATTTTGCACTTAGGGAAAAATCAAAATTTGGCTGAAGATAAAACGGAGGGAAAATGAAATGAAGGTTTGTATTAAGCAATTAAGAGTTCCGATGAAGAAATTGTTGTTGGATTAACGGCTTAAAAACTATTCTTCCTTAATAATTTCTGAAGCTGAAGAAAAAAAATTAATTTGGTGTTACTAAGTGCGAGTAAAGATGGAAGTGCGTGTGCAAGTTCTAATAAAGTTTGTTTAACAAATTCTTAATTTTGTTAGTTCAATATAATGCTTGGATTGGTCTTCATAAAACAGATGAATTATCTTAATTGTTATATATATGTAGGTATAAAATGGTAAAGATAAAATTCAAAGTATAGGAAAGATTATAATTATAAATAATAAAGACTAAGGATTTATCTAGCATAAGCAAGTCATTTTCAATGTCCCCATCGTTACTCAAGGAGTGAAATCTGTAAATTTTGTTTTTTTTTTTTTAGTTTTTATATTTAGATGGGCCTAAATCAGCTTCAATTGAAGAAAATAGATTCCCATTATTTTTCAGATTTTAATTTGTGAGTCCCATAGTTGAGGTAGGCGTTATTTAAATTCCCTATTTTTATACTTGCGATACCTGCATAGGTGCTATGCATATCATGGCAAGTTATGCACTTGTAAAAACAAATCAAACTCGAGATATTGATCAAACTTGTTATTACGATGATAGAGAACACGAAAAAAATTATTCTCACAATTCTATCTGTCTGTCTGTCTGTCCGTTGAGCTACAGCCTATCTTCTTCAAACTTGGTACATAGCGTTTTTTGGTCATTCCTCCCACATTTTTTTTTTTTTCATTTAATTTTTAAACCAAAATAACTGTACCTGCCCTACAATTTTACTTAGCAGTTTTATATAATCGTATTTTTCTCAAAAACGGCTCGACAACTTTTCTTAAAAAAATTAAATGACTAACTTTGTGTAAAGGTTACCTTTGGGTTGGAAACCATTTTTCAAAAAAATGGTTATAAAAATGGTCTCAAGGGTTACCAATTTTTTAACGGTAAAACGGTATAACTGATTTCAATAATTCTCTTTATAAAGAAGTTTCCAAAAAACATAAATACATAGTATTGTATACCAAAATTAAAAAAAAAAATATTTTAAGTTTCAATTTTTTCTTATCAAATAGGTATGTATTTCTAAATCGAAATGACCGATTTTTTAAACTCTAAATTTAATAGTTCTTTAAGACCTACTCTCTTGAATATTTTCCATACAAAAGTTAAAAAACTGTCAATGAAAATATTTTTTTTTTTTTTTTTCAAAAATGGCTCCTACGATTTTAATAGAAATAAAAATGTATGCCTAAATTATTGCGATCTACTTCCAAAAATTATAAAATTTTAATCTTAGCAACTATTAATAGTAGTTCTCATAGAATGTTTTTTTTTTATTTAGGATTTTTCGCATTATAAATGTTTGCATATAAAAATTTCATATAAGTTCAAGTAATATTGCTGCATATCTATCAAAATTTTTAGACAAATATTTTTTGAATTTAAAAAAAAAAGTATTTTGTTTTTGTCTGAAAAACGGGTTGTCAATTTTTTTGAAATTTTATTTTTGTATGTACATAGGTATATATAATTAAAACTTAAATTTTTCCTTTAAAAAACCGCTCTAACGATCGAAAGATAATTTTTTTGTTCATACTTCTTTCAGACTTGTTTTCGCTCTAAATTTTTAAATGTTTGAATGTCGTATTTGGTGCTTTTAAACACTTTTCTCTTATAGTTTCCTTTATGTCTTTATGTACAACTTACTAAAGCCCTCAGCCTCTGGAAAATAAGAACACGTAAGTGAGATTTAGTCGTGCATTCAATTTTGTTTTGCACACCAGCTAATTCGTGTGAAATCCATAAAACAATTCAGGGAATGTAGGATGAAAGTAGATAAGAAAAAAATCCCACAGGAGGGGGATAATATTTCCCTTCGTTTGAACAGGAGAGGCAATTTTATAAAATAATTACATAATAGGAAAACATTAATTAAAAAACAACCGGCAACAAAAAATACATTAAATTAAAAAAAACAACAACGGCAACACTTACAGTATTTTTCTGTAGCTTTTAAGAAAGTCAAAAGCTCATTTTTGTAGTTAATTAAAAAAAAAGTTCTTTTAATTAGTAGGATCAGCAAAAAATATTTTCAAACTTAAAATTAAAAAAAAAACATTAATTTTCCTTCAAAATGTTGAGTTTGAAACCAGTTTTTGCAACAACTGTTCATCAAAAAACTTAATTTGAAAATAAACAATAAGAATGAACTTCTGTTTCAAAGTCCAAGCGGGGGGAGAAACCACCCCTTCCCGTGGAAGTTTCTTCTTGCCTACTTCCAACTAGAATGCAAAAAAAAAAGAGAAATTAACTAACCCCTACAGCAAATATAGGGGATGAAAAATAAAAATCTGATAAAATTAGAGATTTAGGCGATTCACCCCCATTCACGATGATCCTATTTTAACGACCACCCTAATACATATTCATAATTTTTTCAAGTAATCAAATGGCATTTCATGTTTAAGTCGCACAAAAACATTAACCAATAAAATCCTTAAAAGCTTCTTTTTTCTCCTTATACATATAATATTCTGGTTCATTTAAAAGTCTTATAAGTTCGATTCCAGATAAGGTTATTGAAACCTTAGCTAAAGAGAAATTTGATTGAAGTGGAAATATCCAACTATTTTAAATTATTGATATACAGTAGACGCTCGATTTAGTGGATCTCGAAATAGTGAACTAACTACTATAGTGAACACACAAAATTTTATAAAAAAAAACGGATTTTGTATAAAAATTTCGCGCAAGCATTTTACATAGTTTGAGAGCTCTGAGGAATTGTTTCTTTTTTTGTTTAAAACTGAGAGAAAGCCTTGTTTAGAAAACTCCCGCTCAAAAAAGTGAACAATTTTGAAGCAGTAAACAGGCCTGGTTTTTATTACTTCACTATATCGAGCGTCTACTGTACTATCTATAACCTGATTCTCATAACCGATTAAGGAAATCTAATTAATACAACTGTCCAGGATTCTCCATTTAAATAACAAATGAATGAAAACGTAGATATTGACATATGTATTTATTTCAATTGAATTTTTAGATTAGAAACAAATTGGAACAGTGATATTTTTTTCCTTAATTTATTTATTTTGTGTTTTTTTTTTTTGCCAAGAATATACGATCGTCCCAAATTTTCCTTATTTTCCCTAAGAACTCATTCATATTTAAAAGCATTCATTTAAATTGTGAATAAGTTATATCAAAAACTTATTCAAATAAAAGTCACTTTAACAAAAAATCATTTTCGCTATAAATTAGATAAAGCATTATGTACTTGTTATTCGTTTAGTTATGAATGTAAATGCTCAATGCCACTACACCACAATGCAATGTCCTGCCAAATGGCGGACACTCGATTCAAATACAAGTAGAAAGGTATGCACATCAAAATGGAGAAACAACAATAATCATTTCCGCTTGTCACAAGTTTTTAATTACATCACCGACACCGGCTTTAAAATATATGTACAAACCTACTATAAGTAACAGTGTCCATCAGGAACAACAAAACGATGAAAATTTGTAGTAATTATTATTATTTTTGTAATCATAAATTAATTTGACTGATTGATTCTGGAATGTTGTGTTGAAGCTTGTCATTGGAATGTGTATATTGGGTGTACCAATATAATTGTGTAAGTATGTATACGAGTATTTGTACAATTTTGACATAAGTATATTTGCAAAATACCGCTGTTTCAAAATCCCATATTATGCAAACAACAAAATGCTGATATAATTTTTGGTTGGATGATATAACAAGGATATGAGTGTGTTCAAATTTTTCAATTTTATTACACCCAGGGCCGTAGCCAAGTTGGAATCAAACGAATTGTTTTTGAGGAAAGGGAAAAAGGGCGTGCAAACGAGTTATTGAAAAGAAACTAAAACTCATTTGTAATGGATGTGATATCTACATATATTTTAACTCAATTATCTGTGCTAAGAGGAAGTGTAGTTAATGTGGCCCCTATAGGTTATACATTTTTACAAACATCCCCCCTCATTATGGAAAATACTGGCTTTTTATGTGCTTAGGTGGCATTAAATTTCCCACTTAAAGTTTAATGCCTAAAAAGAACTTTATTCATCTTGGACAGAATTGAATGTGACGGCTAACGGTTATATAGATAAATTATATACTTAAAAAGCATCAAATTAATTACTTAATTGCTAATGCTACTAAGGTAAATACTTACAAATGAAATGCAAGCGTATAAACTAGGCTCCATTTTATAAAAATACTGTCATGCAGCTATGATGGCCCCCTTTTTTTATTTTAGATTGGAAAGATTGGTTTTTAAGCTTTAAAAGAAGCTATAGCATGACAATGTAAATGTTGCCGTTGTTTTTAAATATTTTTTTCTGTTTTAAGTTCATTTTAGTAGAAAATTCCCCCACCCTTCTAAAAGGGGGTGACATAGCCTCCCTCTCATACAGTTTTGTTTTTGCGATATAGGTACTACATATAAGGCAAGTTTTGGATTCGTGCAAAAAAGAAATTGAGATAACAATAAAACATGACATTACGATGATGTAACACCAAAAAGGAGGATGGCACAATTCTGTCTGTCTGCCTCTTCGTCTATAGCCTAAACGGCTCGATCGATTTTTTTAAAACTTGGTACCTACATAGTGGTTTTTGGTGATTATGCCAACATGTTTTTTTTTCATTTTTGCTTAGAACCAAAAGTAACGACACCTGTCATACAATTTTTTTAGCAATTTTACAAAATCGTATTTTTCTCTAAAACGGCTCCACAACTTTTCTTAAAAAAAATTCAATAAATTCATTTTACTAAAGGCTTCCTTTGGGTGGAAAACCATTATTCAAAAAATAGTTATTTTAATTTTCGATTTTCTTCAAAACGGTTTGACTGATTGCAATAATTTTTCTTATACAGAAGCTTCCAAAAAATATAGACAGTTTAATGTACTAAAATTTAAAAAAAGGTATTTTATGGATTTTTAAAAAATGTTTCAATTTTTTTCGAAAATCAAATATTTCGAAAACGACTGACCGATTTTTTTGAAACTCTCTAAAATATTTTTAGTAAAAATTTTACATTTATAAAAAAATAATGGTTTCTTCAGCACAAAAGCTAAAAAACCGCAAAGAAAATTTTTTTCTCAAAAACGACTCCTACGATTTTGATTAAACTTTGTCCATATTCTAAAATTAGTACAATCTACATACTACCAAAAATTATAAAGTTTTGCACTTAGAAACTATTAATAGTACAAGTCATAGAGCGTTTTTTTTTTATTTTAAATTTTTTCATTATCAGCTAAATGGATTTAGATAAGTTTTGTATATACAAATTTTAGATAAGATTAAATAATATTACACACCAAAATTTTCAAAAAAATTAAAAAAAAAAAAAATTTCAATTTTTTTTTTGAAAATTCGATATCTCAAAAACGGGTTAACAATTTTTGTTTTAACATTGAAAATGTTTATAGGGTCGTTTTGAGTAAATTATGGTGTTACTAAAATGAATAAAGTGAACAAGTGTGTATATGAGATGAACGATGGCGTATAAGGGGGATAAGATCGAATTTTTGGTGGTGTTACTAAAATGAATAAATTGAACAATGGTAATATGAGATGAACGCTGGCGTATATGGGGGATAAGATCGAATTTTTGGTGGTGTTACCATTCATTTTGGAATGAACAAATATGTATAGAAGATGATTGCAGGCGGATAGGGAGGGTACGGTTGAATTTTTGGTTGGTGTTTCTAAAATGAACAATATAAGTTTTAACTATACATATTACTATAATTATAAAATGCAAGAGCTAGTGCAGTCAGCACTCAGCAGTGCATTGTGCTTCTAAAACTAAATCTAAGCTTTGGAAATTTTTTGAAAATGTTTATGATAGGAAAATAATGTAGAGGTGCAATATGACGTTTTTTAAAATATGGTTTTAAGTTTTATGTGAAATGGTCGAACAAAAAAAGAAAACAAATGAGAAGTGCCAGAGTAATATTTTTTTTTGTTTATCGATGGTTAAGTTTAATATAACAATTTTGTACATATATTTTGCAATTCCAAAAAATCTACAAAGTGAGATATTATTGGTTGTAAGTTCAAAGTTCTAAAAAAGATGGCTCACAAATGCTACACATCAGAGTTAAGGCTGATTGTACTAAATTGTATAGTTTAAGAAAGATAATAAATAACAAATTGTTTCGTTTCAGGAAATTTTGATACCTAGTATTTGTTTATATTTTATATATTTTATATAATTTTTGTTGATCGATTTTTCGCAGTTATTATTTTTTATCTTTTAAATGGTTGCATTTAAAAATCTCAAATTCATACCGGAGATAGATTATATAGATTCACATATAACATGTAAAATTAGATTTTTTTAATCGTACCTAAGCCGAGATAATAACATATTTCTGTTCATTTACATATCACCTACTAACTCTTTAATCTGTGCACCTAGACAATTAGTTTTTGTTTTATTAGCAGCTTGAATAATTGACAATTATTTTGATATATCATACGTTGCTGTACGTTCTATATAAGCTTCACAAATCGAAAATACAATTAATTAAAAAGTGGTACTAAATCTTTAATCAATATTCCTAAAATTCATCGTCGTCGATTTGCAAGTTTTTGTGCGGACAAACAAACAGCCCAAATAAACAGAGCACAAAAATATAGTCCCATAGTTCATTGAAGATTTCTTTCTATCTCTGCCAGGGTTGCAAAAGTCGATAAGATTGTACTTTTTTCGATACACTCCACTTTGCTAAAGTACTCCACTTTTGCATTCAACGAAAAAGATAAAGTAAATTAAAAAGAAAATCATCTGACCTCACAAAATGTATACTGTGAACCGAGGCTAACATCGATATAACAGAAGAAATAAAAATGATTAATACAGTTTGTTCGAGAAAATTGCATCTACAAAATACCGGTTTCAACAATCTCGCAATTAAAAATCGAAAACATAAAATTTATAAAATTTAAATCTCGCAAAATCGAAGGGTATTGCAACAAATTCCTACAGTTTTGTTATAAAAGTTTCGCATATGTAAGTATGGTATGTACCTTATATGTTACCTAACATAAACAGCTAAGTTGTTTTTTAATTAATTGGATATAGAAATATTACATACGTTCATACAACAGCAAATGTGGACAAAATATTATCAAATAAAATCAAAAAGTACAATTCGATACACTTTCCTTTTATATTTTGATACATTGTTGAAACACGATTTCATCCCTGATATCTGTCTAGTAGTTTATTATAAGAGACTGTTCATTTCAGTGTTCAGTGTTCAGTCCACAGATGAAAAAAGGCTTACTATTGTACTGAATTCGGTACTATTGGACTTTCCCGAGTACGCAAGTACCACTTTTCAATTTTCAGTACTATTTGTACTATTTTAAATTTTTGAAAAGGTCAACTTTCATAAATATCTAAAATCAAACAAATATGTTTAGTCAGACTTCACCACATCTTCACAACAAGAAAAGTATTTGTGAACGCGCCCCAATGGCCCATTAAATTGTTTGACCCCTATTACACGATGATTCTTTGCGTCTGACTCTTTTCGAATTTTCATGAGTGTGAAGGAGAAAAAACATCTGATTTCACCTTCACACCCATTGAATTTTGAAAAGAGTCAGACGCAAAGAATCATCGTGTAATAGGGGATTTTGTGATAATAGGCTGCGATTGACCGTATTCTTCAGCAATGGGACCCTCTGTGTTACTAGATACTTTGGACTTGGAGATTTCGAAACTAAAAACGAAAAACAAAACATCAATTTTATATCTTCCAGTCTTAAAGACAATACAATTAAATTATATTTCATATTTGTATCTTATGTCTTTAAAATAATTAACGATGTTAACGTCGAGATGCAGTCAGAACAGTTTCGGGTTCATATTTTAGTTCCAAGAATGGAATTTATTTTTAAACATTTCTGTAGACATTTTTTGCGTAAGGAAGCTTTAAATGAAAGACCCATACTGTCAATAAACTTACTAGAAAACCACCTTATCGTCAAGGAAATTTATTGCGGGACCAAAAGTGAAATTTTTAACACTTCTAAAAATTTAATTGAAAGCGAAATTTAGCTTTAAAACTCATGCACGTACATATGTTCTATAAAGCTTTCCTCGAAGATGTGATTTACGTCGTGTATTACCGAGCGTATTTAAAAAAAAACATTTATTTGTTTTTTTTTCTATTGTTTATTTTATCACGTTTTGCTGTGTAAGCAAAAATGGTGGGAACCCGTTATTTAGAAAAGCTGTTAGGCGAAGGGAAGTATATGGGGAAAGGGGATTATGGGTGTAGGTGGAGTCTCAGATGTAACTTGTGAAAAAAGATTTAATTTTGAAGAAATTTTTTTGAATTCGTTGCAACATTTTTCACAAACTTTAATTTTAGATGGCCAAGTAAATTCAATAGTTCAATTTGTTTTAAGATTTTTTCCTGGCGAACAAAAAACATTGAACTCATTAATAAAGAATATCGAGCTCTTGCTGACTGCCAATACTTAAAAAAATTTAGAAATGCTTCTATTTCTGAGTTCTGGGCTGAAATTGGCCTTGTGAAAAATATTTTTTTTTTTTAATAAAATATTTATTTTAATTGTTTGCGTTGTTTTATAATTTAAAAAAATTCAGTACTATTTGGTCTTTTTCAGTACAATTTTTTTTCAGTTTTCAGTACAATCGACAATAGTCAATTTTCATCACTGGTTCAGTCTGTCTTCAGTTGCAAAGATGCCTTGGAGTTGGGAGGTTTGTTTGCGCTGCTTGCCGGTAAATATTTTTTTTATTAATAGTATAGAATGCGATGTGCGTGAAAGGTAAGTAGGATAGAATGCATGTGGGATGTTTAGTTTTCAGGTAGGTTCGTTAGGATATTTGTTGGGGGTTTTTTGTTTGTTTATTATTTTACTGTTGTGTTTTGTTTAGCTATGATTAGATGGATTAACGAAGAAAATGAAAAATATGAAATAAGAATACCTACAAGTGGGAATAAAAATATAGGTCAATAAAATCACAAAACTAAAACATAAAAAAGTTATAATTTTCTAACTTCCCATTGGAAGTTATTGTAAATGGTCCGAGTTGTCAAAATAAAAATTTTAACATATCTTCACGTTTCGCTCCCTAGAATCGGATTCCATTTTTGTAGAGAGATGTCTGTGTGTGTTCGTACGTTCCTTCGCTTTTTTTGTTCACCGCATCTCAAGGACGAATTAAGATATCGACTTCGGATGGATTTTATTGTATACACAGTAGTTTCATTACAAGCAGAAAGGACCTTTCAATAAATTCAAGAAGCAGTTCAAATTTCCTTAGTCTCAGATATCTCGAGAACAAATCGACTTCAGGTTAATTTTATTTTACGCAAATTGACGTAATAAGGAATTGATTAAAATATAGAAGTATATCAACTTATAGTTTTTTTTTTAATAAAAAAATGTAGATGAAAATTGTTGAAAAAAGTTGTTTGGCTCGAATATCTTGACAACAAACAATGATATTGGCTTCGAGGTTATTTTATTTTATACGCTAGTTTATAGATACAAATTGATAAAATTTTAAAAAATATTGAATTAATAGTTTTTTTTAAGCGAAAAACTGCAAGCAATTCTACACACTAATTATTAAAAAATTGGTTTTTGCCTCAAAAATCTTGAGAACAGATAATGACATGACATCGGGTTAATTTAAGTCCACACACTAGCTTAGAATTGATAATTGATAGGATTTATAAAAAAATTCAACAAAAAGTTTTTTTTTAAGTGAAAAAGAACTACAAGATAGGTACTTCACCAAAAATTGTGGAAAATATTTTTTCATCTCAAATATTTTGAGAACAAACAATGATATTGACTTCAGGCTAATTTTATTCTTTAAATGAGTTTATAATAAATGATTGATAAAATTTGTAAAAATATTCAACAAATAATTATTTTTATCGAAAAAAACTACAAGAAACTTAACAAAATTGTAGAAAATTTTTGTTCGTCCCAAATATCTTGAGAACAAACAATGATATTAGCTTTTGGGTATTTTTTTTCTATAAATAAAGATTTGTAAAAATATCCCATAACCAGTTTTTTAAGCAAAAAAACTACAAAAAACCTTACCAAAAAATGTTGAATTGTTTTTAGTCTCGAATATGTTAGGAACAAATAATCATATTGGTTTCGGGCTTCTATATATGTATGTACTAGATTATAATTGACAATCGGTAGGTTTTGTATAATAATTCAACAAACTGTTTTTTTTTTTTTAATGCAAAAAAAAAATACAAAAACTATACCAAAAATTGTTGAATACAAAAAAATAACATTGGACCTCTAGCTTCCGGGGCACCACAAATTGGAAGTTACTAGTGTGGGTCACAACCAGCCTCTTTTTGAAAATGCAATAAAGGACCGTATTGCAAGAGTCTCTTCAAAACAGACTGGTTGATTAGACTAAAAGTCGATTTATCGTTATTGCTAATTTGTATTAGTAAATATTTTCCTATTTGATAGAAATTTTAAGTCCATCAAGAATTTTTGGTTGACTTTTGTCTTGCCGAATTTTTTCGAAAAGACTCGTAATAAACCCCAAAATTAAAAAAAAAACTACAAAGGGCATAAGAAAAATAGAATTTTTCTGACACGTACCAAACAGCAGCGTTGAAAATTCGTTTGTAGGCATATATTTGAGGGAAAATCAAATATAAGTTAGCGTTGCCTACCACAATTAAACAGTTACACGAGTTAGGAAAAATCTATTCAAATACAGACCGAAATAAACAAGCAATAGGTGTAGAAATTTTTAATTTTTGTTTGGTGCTAACACAAAGCTAAATCAAAAAGAAAAAAGTAAGGTACCGCACGAAGTAAATGAAAAATATAAGATAAGAAGACAAGCGGGAAAATTATTTATGTCGGTCAATAAAATAACAAAAAGAAAACACCTCTTTTGTATATTTGAAAATGAAACAAAATAAAAAAAACTACAGTGAGAATAAGAGAAGACAAATTTTGGGGAGAGGTAACAACTACCAACATTAAATATTTGTTTTTTGGAAAATATAATTTTATTTAGTGTTACAAAAAACGTGATTTTGGAAAACGAAAAACGAATACAGGACGAAATAGGAAAAAAAAGTAGTTATACATATGCTAACATCATTTTGCGCTTAGGGAAGAATCAAAATTTGGTTGAAGATAAAACGGAGGGAAAATTAAATGTATGTATTAAGCAATTAAGAGCTCCGATTTTTGTTGGATTAACGGCTTAAAAATTATCCTTCCTTAATTATTTTTAAAGCTGAAGAAAAAAAAATAATTTGGTGTAACTAAGCGCAAGTAAAGATGGAAGTGCGAATAAAGTTTGTTTAACAAATTTTTAGTTTTCTTAGTTCAATATAATGTTTGGATTGGTCTTCATAAAAAAGATGAACTAAATTGATATGTATGTATAAATTGGTAAAGATAAAATTTAAAAGAGAAAAAAGATTGTATAAATTATAAAGATTAAGGATTTATCTAGCATTAGCAAGTCATTTTCAATGTCCCCATCGTTACTCAAGGAGTGAAATCTGTAAATTTTTATTTTGGTTTTATCTGCTCATAAATATATACTTTAGATTTGCACTCCTAAATTTGTTCTTAAAAATGTTTTAAGAATATGTAAGGTCAAGGGGGAAAATTGTGAATGGGGGTAATTGTCAACAGCTTCTTGTTTTGAGAAACCTTTCGTCTGAGGGAATAGGCACCGGTTATATTAGGAAACCTATTATTTTCTCGTTTTGCTGACCGGTGGCAAACATCATCTGTCAACGAGTTAGTCGAAATTCTTGCGTTAAAATTTTTTGAAATTTGCAAATTACTTGAATTCTAAAAGATATTGTTAAAAAAATATAGTGTGTCATAGAAAGTGCAAATTTCTTTATAAACATTTTGATATGATTTGTGAATGCATATAGTATTTTCGATCCCTTTAACAATAAAACACAAAAGTTATTGGCTGTTTACAATTTCCCCATTTTTTTTCCTCCCATGGGCAATTTTAAACGAAAAAATGGGGTGAAAGTAAACACTTTGGGGTAATTGTAAACGTCAATTTTTAATAACTTAATAGTTCCCCTATATAATTTAAATAATAAAACATGCCGTGTGTTTCTTACTTGCGATATAGTTACTATAATAAGGCAAGTTTTGGATTCGTGCAAAAAACAAAATTGAGATAACAATCAAACATGATATAACGGGCAATTCCATGGTAACTCACGTTACATTTGGGAGAGTTTCACGTTCTCTTTCATTAAAATTTCCATACTTATATAAATATAAATAAAACAAAATATAAACTCTATACCTGGTAATGATTTCGACTGCTAGGAAAAAATATAATTTTTGGGAAAAATAAATTCTTTCTTAGTAAAAAATACTAAAACGTAGTAATAAGCAAATATTCTAAAAATTAAGCAAACCAATAAAGCTTAACTGGTTAGTTGAATTAGATATAAGAATTCATCAGCCTGTTTATATCTGTACACAAATTTTAAATTATTGAAACTATTTTATACAAATTTAATAAAATACATGGTAACTCACGTTACAAAAAGTCGGTAACTCACGTTATTTCACGTTTTTAATTTAAAAATTTAGGGCTAAGCCTTTTATAATTTCATTTTATTTTCAGTCGTGTGCTTGTTACTTGTAGGATATTTTGAAATTCTAATTTTAAAACTAGCAAACAATAGACAGGAGGCCAGATAAATTTTCCATTTTTCTATCTTCATGTCCACTTTTTCATGGAATTACCCTAACGATGATAGACTACACCAAGAAAGCGGGTGGCACAATTCTGTCTGTCTGTTCGTCTACAGCCTAAACGGCTCGATTGAATTTCTTCAAACTTGGTACATAGTGGTTTTTAGTGATTCTGCCGATACATTTTTTCATTTTTATTTGGAGCCAAAAATAACGGTACCTTCCATACAATTTTTTTAGCAATTTTACATAATCGCTTTTTTCTCAAAAACGGCTCGACAACTTTTCTTAAAAAAAAATCAATACATTTATTTTAGTAAAGGCTTCCTTTGGGTGGAAAACCATTTTTCAAAAATGGTTATCAATGATACCTCCCAAAGACCCATTTTTTTAATATTTGATTTTCTTCAAAACGGTACGACCGATTTCAGCTATTTTTTTTTCTACAGAAGCTTTCAAAAAATATAAATAGTTTTTTATACCAAAATTTTTGAAAAAATATTTTGAAAATCAAATATTTTGAAAACCACATGATCGATTTTTTTGAAACTTGATACTTTTTTAGTACTCTCTAAAATATTTTCGGAAAAAAATTTACATTTATGAAGAAATAATAGTACCTTCCATACAAAAGTTAAAAAACCGCAAATGAAAATATTTTTTTTCTCAAAAACGTTTCGTACGATTTTGATTAAACTTTTTCTATATACTAAAATTAGTACGATGTAGGTACTACCAAAATTTATAAGATTTTACACTTAGCAACTATTAATAGTGCCTGTCATAGAACGTAATTTTTTAATTTGAATTTTCTCGTTATGGCTAAACGGATTTAAATTATTTTCTTATGTACAAATTTCAGATAAAATTGAATAATATTGCATATCAAAATTTTCAAAAAAAATAATTTTGGATTTTTAAAAAAAATTTCAATTTTTTTTTTGAAAATTCAGTATCTTAAAAACGGGTTGACAATTTTTTTCAAATTTTGTTTTTATATAGATACACATAAATAATATACTTTAGATTTGCATACCAAAATTTGTTCTTAAAAATGTTTTAAGAATTTTATATATAAGAAATTATTTTAAAAAAAAAACCACTCCAACGATTTTAAACTTTTTTTTTCCGGTAATCATTTACAATCAAGAATTAAGATATATGGCACTCTTTTCCTTCACCTCAAACTGTCATAGGAGTTGTTTTAGCTAATTTAAATATCGTATTTCATGCGTCTCTTCATTTTTCTCTCATAATTTCTATATTTTTTATATACAATTTTCTCAAAGCTGCAGTGCCTGGAACATAAGAGCAAGTTTGTGCGACCCAGTTATGCATTTTATTTCTTTTCTCAGCCCAACCTTTTGTCACCCTTTACACAAAATTCCAAAGATATGATAGTATTTTATATGTTCTTCGGGGACCATATAGCCAACACTTTGAAAAATCCCTGTTTTTCACTCTTTAAAGAAAATAAAAAAATTTAATAAGAAAATACATAGCTATTTTTATTTTTGTAAAAATAGGTATATTTTGTTTCAAACAGAACGAAGCTGATGTTAGTTTGTGAGTTATTCCAGGAAAATAAAAGGAGGCAATATAAGCAGCAATTCCTCTAAATAATTTAAAAAGATTCTTTTAAAAATATTGTCATCTTACAAGGCCTAAAAATATTAGATGAAAAAAGAGAAAACAAAATTAAGAAATTAACTGCTTAAAGTTTCAACTGAGGAGTCGTTTTCTTTTCACTAGCTAAGATGGATTTACCCTGAAACGTGTCAATTTCTGTTGGCTTTTGTCATTTCGTTAATTATTCCAACATTGAAGTTAGTCTCTTTTAGTGCCCACTAACCCTTAAAATCTTTACTGATTCATTTGTAAATTCAGTTGTCTTTGCGAGCGCTGATGAATAATTTTTGAGCACCTCTGATCCAAGAGCTCTGGATACGGCCTTCGTACCTCTAAGGTCTGTGTCATAGTTTTGCTAATTTGCAAGTACCTAAGCAATGTAAGCACATTATGTCCTTATATTTTTTGAAAAATGGCGGTATATTTTCAAGCACTCAAAATCAATTAACATACCTAACAATAATTTTCTTACTAACTACATAACTTCGATCGCACGAATATAATGTACCTAATGAATTTACTTGGACTAAAAAGGGCGCTCCAGGATATAAACAGCGCTCCAGGATATAAACAGCGCTCCTGTGTGAAATGCGCAAAGTGGACATGTTTTTATCGTCTGATGTTGTTGTATCTTTTTGTCCGTGATAAGTATTTATTTTTTATTTTATTTTATTTTTTTGCTGAAATGCTGATTTGATGCATTCATTGAATTGGCAATTACATTCCAATTGTTATGCTAAACAAGTGATAGCAGTAAATGTTAATTAAATGTGAAATGGAAAATTGTTATGTATTTTTTGAGGTTATGTTATGTATGTATGTGTGGCGGATGTTTCATTATTTTTTGTTTCTTTGTTTGAATACAAATTTTCAAATTTATTTTTTAATTTGTTGGTTAGTATTTATATATAGATTTCTTTTGTTAATGTTGGTTATAGAAACAAACAAAAATTAACAGGTTCAGTTGATTACATGATTGAATAGTTAAATAAGTGCATAATGTGCGATAAGCCTTACAATAGATTAAATAGAGATATTAATAGAAAAATGAATAAAAAAAACAAAATGGCAAAATATTTGCCTATATTTCGCTAGTAAGATGATTTGAAACAAAACTATTGTGTTGAGGTTTTGTATTTTAATTAATGACTTTTAAAATAAAAAAAAGATTAAAAGCATTTGAAAGTAGAAAAAGGAACTTATATTTTTAGTTATATTTATAGACTCAAACTTATGCTTTAAATTCAATTAACTTTACTTAAGCCTAGTATGCTGCTGATGCAAAACGAAATTTTTAGTTGGTCTTGAATAAGACAACGAAATGCTTACGAAAATGAAGTGAAAAAATTAGGATGCGTCAATATTGAACCTTTTTTCATCCCAATAGACAATTACATTAGCATCATTGTATATCCAATCTATAGTATTCTCATGAAACACGATTTTGTAGGTAGACATTTGGTCGATAGGTTCGCTGTGATCGCCTTACCGAGATCCTTTAACAAAAATTAGTATTACATTTGGACGCATAGATGGCCACGAGCTTTTTTTCTTCATGAGAATACTATAGAATTTATATACAATGTTAGCATTTCCTTTCGTTGCTTCAAACAACAAGTTTCCTGGTGAAATTCATGTGAAGTTCCTTGTGTCGTTGCTGTTGAACTCGTTTATTTTTCATTTTCTTACGCTGGTTATTAATAGATAAATTGGGTGGAACAACAGCTCCTGGAGAACCAGGGCCTAGTGACTTACAACCCTCAACCATTCCTGTGTACGTGCTGTTGGCAGGAATGGAGGGGACCTTAAGTTTTTTTGCCAAGTCCGAATGGCTAGATGAAAAGCACTTTTTCATGACAAGTATATACCTACTCTTGGGGGATTTGTCAGTTCCTCACAACAGGCAGTTCCTCGAATAATACATATCTGTTTTTAGGTGGCACGGCTGGGAATTGAACCCACACCTTCGGTATGACAGTCAAATCAAAAGAAAAGCTAAAGAAAGAGTGTCAATGTAAAGTTTCATTAGCTGATCTATAAACCCAAATAAAGGAATGCTTAATTGAGTATAATCTAGCATACTTTCAAGGCTAGAAGTTTTTTTTAAGCCCATTATAACTTGGCAGTGGCACTCAATAAAAAGCCTAATGTCATTATTAGCAAAAAACTAAAAAAAAAACTAAAGATAATGTTTCGTTCCATTTGAACGCCTCAATTAGTATAGACATTTTCAAATACAATCAACGGAACACATTATAGGACCTTGGTGGAAAGCATAATATAGTTTTAAATTTTAATATATAAATGATATTCATTATTCCAATAGCTCTTCAAATAATGGAAAAAGTTTTATTTCCTCCTTGAATCTTAAATGCCTTTTATACCAAACCAAAACCTTGAAACTAAAATCTTTCTCTATAGCACCCGCCGCGCCGTGCCGCAACAGCCACTCTCTTTTTGACTAATTTACTTTGATTCAGAAAATGAACAAATCTTCTATTTTTTCCACAATCAAAAGAAAAAAAGGAAGAGAAGAAAAAAAAAGGAAAAAAAAACAAAACAAAAATGCAATTCCAAGATCCAAGGACATACAAAACTGGCTGCCGAAAACTATTCAATCTCAGCAAACGAACAATTAAAAACACTAAAACCACCAAAAGTGCTCGAACAAAGGATTCATTTTTAGAACAAAATCTCTACTGCTGCTGTTGCTGTTGCTTTTGCTACTGCTGCTGCTGCTGCACACATGCTGATTACACCCACACAATACATAGAAACCATTCCATGCACCACACGCTTGCCGCATAATCCTTGTGACGATGACGACGACGACGACGATGAAATTGCAAGCAACTAAATCGTCCTTTCATTTGCACCCTCCTGATGGCTTCTTCAGCGTTTATTGTTGTATGTGCAATGTGCATATGTGCATTCTCTTAGATAAACTCTACTGTCTACTTTACCAACCTCAACCCCAACCCAACACCCACCCGAGTCTCAATCGCATGTGGGTAGGGTATGTACATATTATGTATTTTATACATTATGTGTTGAACCGGAGCATTATGTAAGGAAGCAGAAGGCATTCCACATTAAATTTTCTATCTCTGCCATCAGAATGAGGAATGCAATTCATGGCGACAATTATTTTTCTGAAGAATGCCAGTGTGTGTTTGTCTAATGCACAATTCTCATACATATAGAAGTAGAAGAGGTGCTGTTGCTGCTGCACTCCTTCACACATATGAATGAGCACTGCACAGGAATTTCGAGCATTTTTAGCCGACCAACCGACCGACCGACCCAACCCGATAAAACAACCTACAGAGACATAGAGAATAAATTTAAAGAACACACTCGTGTATTTCGCACACACTTATTGATTAAAATGACCGAAAGGAATAAAAGTCCCCCATTCATTTCCAAAACTCCAGATAAGAGCAGAGAATAAGAGTTACCCTTCGAGTGTCCTGGCAACAATAGAACAAAATTGGCGTAAACATCCTGTGCAATAGCAAACAGACAATAGCTTGATAAATAGAAAAGAATCGCTGCTGCCACCAACGAAAAGGACAAAAAATATTGCTTCATTTTTATTTTCGAAGCTCAAATGTGTGTATGCGTGTGTGTGTTTGTGTCTCACGGTGTGTTTGTGTTTGTGAGTGTTAGTGCATCCTTGAGCTTTTAAGCAATGCAAAAAAGGATGCACCTTATCGCAATTGCATCATCACCGTCCTCGTCATCATCGCGATGTCGTTGTTTGTGGTCCTTTGGATGAAAGGATTCTCGGAAAAGAATCCAATCCGTACACAACAACCGAAAGCAGAGAGCCAGTATACGCTGAATATAGAGTACTATCGAAATATTTCCTTTTATTTTGTTTGTGTGTTGCTCGTGCAGGAAGATGTATCCTGTAAAATGGGAGATACTCGCCATTCTATGTCCTTCCAAACCACCATTCATTATTCTTCTTAAGTCCATTGGAAGCACGGTGGGTTTAACTCGGAAGCGCTGGTCTACTGCAATCGTTCGTCTTTTTTGACACAAAATCGATGACGGTTAAAGGAATTTGATAGGGATCCTGGGTTTGTCGGTTTATGTGTGCAAAAGGACAAAGAATTCGTATAAGGCATGGATAGATGAGGCAAGTGTTCGCACATCGGCACTCAGTGGGCGAGTAAATGACTTTGGTTTGGCAACGATTAAATTTACGAAGAACTCTATAGAGCTATACCTATCTGTATGGAATATATGTGGCGGACACACTCAGCTTAACTCACTTAAAAAACATCAATTTCTACTACCTACAGCCATTTATGGAAGATTTCAGTGGGATAAAGTATTTAAGTACCTCCGTATACTATTTTGCTGCTTTCAATATAAAAGCGAGTAGGTACATAACATACCTACCTCTGATACCTACTGATGGTCACTTTCTATTTTTTTGTTGTAGCGAAATTTTTGAGGTCAACGTCCTTTCAGATGGAATAAAGATGGCTGATGTTCGCTATAGATCCATTCGTCATTCCAGCCTTCAAAAACTAGGTCAATCGATTTTGGTTTGCAAGCATGTAGGTATGTATGTTGGTCTGGAAAATTTGTTGGTTACTCAATTTTTCATTCGGGGAGAGAGTACCTATAATCATGTTTGCGCTCGTGTTTTTCAATTTAGGTTTATTTTATTTTGCATTTCATTATCCCATGAAATTAAGGGTTTTATCCAAGGCCGAAACAGCTATAGCCTGGTATAGGAAAATCAAATTAAAATGATTTTTGAGTAAATATTTCATTTAGCGAGTATAAACTGTATAAACTGTATAAACTGTATTTTTATGGACATTTTAAATTAGATGAAAACATGTTGAAAAGGAGAATTACATTGGTAAAGGAACGAAAAGTCTACCATATTCTTAGAATTTCTTGCTTTGAAAATCGTTTGTCCCTTTTTTATTATAACGTTGACTTTATAATATGATAATGTCACAAAGAGAACTTCAAAAATCCGGAGAAATACACAAAGTGTATATCTTCTCGATCAGAAAAATTCAAAAGAAAATTAATATCTTTGTAACTTGTAAATTCCAATGAATTTATGGATTTGTATATAATTCTATGATAAGGAATTTGAATTCAAATTGTTGCATATGGAGCTTTATGAAGGATTTCTGTTGAAAAAATTCTGCACGGAAAGAATTGAAAAATCACCAATTGAAAAATTTGCAGTTGCAATTTACGAATCATGTTTAATTCGTAAATCAAGGCATTTTAATCCCAACTTAATACAAAAACTGGTAATTTAACAGTCAAAACGTAGCAACTCACAAAATTTGTTTCTTTGTGATTTACAATTAAAATTCATAATTCAAGTTTGTACTTTTCATAGCAAAATGCAACTGTTTTGGCGTAATTTACTCTCCAAAAGCATAATTTCACAAACAGCATTCAAAAATATTGATTTGCGATAAATATTTAGTAATTTAGATTGCACAATCACTGAATTAGGTTTTTTTTTGTCGTAATTCGCATCTCTATGATAAAAGTTGCTAATCACCAACAAAAATTTCCTAAATCACGACTTTCTTGTCGCAATTTACTTCTCGAAGAAATAAAGCACCACAACATGGCAGGTATCTAATGATCAATGTGTGACACCAACGATCTGTAATGCAAATTGGCCTGGTTGTTGCATGCTCG
Organism: Dasysyrphus tricinctus; assembly: GCA_963921185.1. Lineage (NCBI taxonomy): Eukaryota > Metazoa > Arthropoda > Insecta > Diptera > Syrphidae > Dasysyrphus > Dasysyrphus tricinctus. The sequence goes on along the minus strand of OY992532.1, from coordinate 65,694,226 downwards.
CTCCGCAACTCGAGGGTTGCGAGTTCAAATCCAAGTAGAGTCAACAGTCAAGCGTAAAGTATTTATTTCAAATAAATAAATTAAATTAAATGTGTATACCTGCAAAATGAAGGGTAAGCAGGATTGATCTTTCCAAGTGGCAATATCACGAAATAAAAGTGGTGATCACAAATCTTTTTTGCAAATTTACAAATTGTGCAATTGAGGAATATTTGGATCAAACTGCGATTTGTTGTTCGCAATTTTTGTTTTCTCTCGATAGCATAATTGATACTTAAAGACGGTTGAATTACGATTTTTGAGTATCAATATCTTCATTTTGCTCAGTTTTGCAAATTGCAAGCAAATAGTCGTAAATTACGAAATCCCGAGCCAAGGTACAAATCGGGATTCATTTTTCGTAATTTGCAGCTCATTTTTCGTGATTTGATCCAAGAATTCTTTCCGTGTGCACAAAAGGTTTTATATTACTGCATATAATAATGCAAAATTATAATAGATATTGTTTTGCAGTAAATTTTTCTAAAGAAAATTTTTATAAACATACTCTAACATTTGTTTTTTGTTATTAATATTAGACCAATAATTCCATATTCTTTTTGAAAATTCTATTTAAAAAGGATTACAAAGTAAGTTTCTATATATTCATTTGGTCTTACATTGTGTGTTTCAGTTCCATCGATGTTTTTACTGATGGTAGGTATTTGGTTCCAGAAAATTATGTGGAATAAAGTAACTTTGCTTTTTCTCAAAATCATTTGAACAAAGAAAACTCAACCAGTAAGTTGCCTGTTTACGTGGAGCTATTTGGAATATATATATAGAGAATGTAAAGAAGTAACTCTTGTTAGACAAAATGAATAAACGGAATTATTACTTTAAATAAGAAAATAGTGTTTTTGTTGAAATCTTTGAGGGAGAAATTAGAATTTTTCTTTAAAGAATGGCTAGAGCAGGTATTTTCTACTATAAAGGTACATTTGAAGTAGCTGCCGGTGAAAAAGAAACTTTTAATGCATCCCACAGTGGGTACCTCTATAGACCAAAATTAAAAAATTAAATGTTACTAATCAAGAATTCAAAGTGTCAATAAGGTTCTTCAAACTCCCGCTAAACCAAAACCAAAAAATATTGATGAATTTTTTTTAATTCCTTTATTTGAGAAAACTGACTACTAAAAAAAACGTTTTTATCACAAAATGTATTAGAATTGTTAAAAACCAAATTTTCAAAATATTTTTTTTTTAAGAATTTGGTTACATTCTCTTTTTTATTTTTGTAAATTAAAACAACTTAAAATAATAATTACAGAGTTTAATTTTATATTTTATTCAACTAAGCAAACAAATAAAACTAAAATTAGAAATTGAATATGGTTTTTAATTATACAAAAAGAACACTTAAAAAATACCCACATCTCAACGATTTTTCCCGATACACCGTCAAAAGGTGGGTTTGGGAAAAAACTTTGTGTAGGATACTTGTTAAAGGCGCATTTTCTACATATTCTGTTGTATATTTTTATTTTTTTTAGGAAACTATTAAATAATTAAAATATTTGCCAAAAATGCCTTCAAAGTGAACGTAGTAAATATTTTGCATAGTTATTTTTTTGCATGTTTCTTACGGCAACTTGTTTCGTTTTCTAAGAAATTGTTTCAAAAATCTAGATTTTTGTAAAAAAAAATGCCCCCAAAAGTGGGCGTGGTAAAAAAATTATAAGAAATAACAACGTTATCTACAACTTTCTTGTAGAACAAATCCCTCATTTAAATCAACTTTGAAAATAAGAAAACCTTTTTTAAAAAGTGGCCCTGTCAGTGCGTGAAAATTAACTCTGACGTTAACTGCTTTCTATAACTATGTCTAAAAATTTCATTAAAATCGGCCGGCTGGTTCAAATTTTATAGATTTATGACTTATGCCTCTACATACAACCTGAATCACTGTGCATCCGTTGGAATAACCATATGACTCTTGGAAACACCTTGGCTGCTATTTAAATAAATTTGAACTTCTTTTATGAATCACACGAGGCTTCTTATATGGCTGAATTTGTCGCCGGTAACAGAATTTATTTCCCTAAATAGTAGTCAAACTACATTTATATACATGATGTGAACTGCATCACGGACTTGATTTATATTTTATTAAAATGATTTTATTTTAGTTTGGACTTCAAGGCATACACAGGATTTCGATTGGTAGGGCCACACAGTGGTACTTTTGTCGATTTTCGACCACAAAAATCATTTCCCACGCAAGTTCTGGACGAAAGTTAATGAAATTTGGTACATTTAATGAATTAGGAATGCTGATACTACCTAAATTTGTACTTCTAACAGGGGCTTCACAATTTAGGTCAGAACTCCAAAATTTCAAAAAGAGCCCTGTGCAAGTCAGGAAATAAGTCAAGTTAATGTCTTAAATATCTTAAGTGATTCCATCAATACAGATTTTATGTGGTAGGGGTGACTCCTAGGTATAACATACTAAAAGTCCCCAGCCCAGGGCCGCGAGCTTTAGACAGGAGGGGGGGTTAGAGGTCCCCTTTTATAACTTTTCGGGAATATTTTGAAAACTTAGTGTTTAAGCGAAAAAGTGTACACAACAAAATGAAAGAATAATAAATTTCTTACAAAAAAAGTCTTAATCGTATTTTCGGTAGGATCACGGTTTAGAAAGATACGAGCAGTAGAAAATTCAAAAAATTGAAAAACAATGTTATTGTCTTGATCAATTTACTCAGAAATATAGGAAAAAGTAAGTATATATTGATTCATGTTCATCCCAGGGATATTACGAGAGCAATTTATGGTGTAAGGAAGGTTGTTTTGTTTAAAATGTCCTTATTTAATTTTTTTTAATACAGTGATTATTTTCATATGAGAAACACTGTTTCTTCAAGGTAAGAAGTACACAGCATTTTTCAAAGCTATTGGCCAATACTTAATGAAATAATATTTGGACATATTCTAAGAAACAAATTATATAAAAGGGGAGGTGTATTTCTCCCTCTTTTTTAAAATGGGGGGCAAATTCCCAAACATTGAATTAAAGTAGAAAAATAGCTATTTAAAAACAACGGAAATACTTACAGTACTGTGCTATACCTTTATTTAAAACTTAAAACAAATTCTTTGATTATATAGGAAATAAAGTTTACAATTGTTAAAAAATTCGTTTGAAAACTCAAAATTAAAAATAAAAATTGAAAAATTTTGTTACTTGATTTTTCATTTTTAATTTTACTTTATAAAGGAGTTAATTATCTTTTATTATTTAATGCTGCTACTAGCCTTTAGTCAAATGCTGAAGACCAGACGGTCTTAGGAGCTTTAGTTTTTTGAGAAAATTTAAAATTATAAAAACTACTTCTTTTTAAATAATTTTGAATCAACAAAAATTATTAAAAAAAGTAGTTTTCAATTTTCTCAAAAACAAAAGCTCCTAAGACCGTCTGAGTCTTCGTTGACTGGACTATAAAGTCTGACGTCACATTCAAATAATGCATCCATAAAAAATAGCACTAATTTTTGAATAATTATTTTAGATCATTTTATATTGCTTTAAGTCTTCGACAATTTAGTCCAAAATTAGTTTGGCAACTTGTAAGTGTCAACATTTTCAAATTTGCTTAAGACTCAATCAGATTAGGTCTAAAATAAGTTTCAATAAAAAAATTTAAAGGAATAGCATACTAGAATTAATTCCATTCTCAAAAGAGAATTGAGCAACATTTTTGACTATATTTTCTAAATTTGGTACAAATCTGGAATCACTTTCATGTGTAAGTACACATTCAAGCACATATTTTAAAAGATTTAAGACATAAAATTGACTTAATTCCTGACTTTTTTTATATATTGAAATTTGGAACCAAGTAATTTAGGTCAGACCTAAATTGTGAGGCCCCTGTTTGAAGTAGACAAATTTAGGCAGTATCACTGAACTCCTAAATCATTAAGTATACCATATTTCATTAACTTTCGTCCAGATTTGGCGTGGAAAATTATTTTTGTCGCTGAAACTCGACAAACGGACCACTTTGGGTCGGGTCAATTTCAGAAATCTTACCTAGAGAGATGCATTAAAAAGAAACTTACTTACTTATCCGGCTCCCGATCCATGAAGGGTCTCTGCCTGAGATATTGCGGTCTTCCATCGGTTGCGGTCCCTCGCACGCTCCCTCCAGTCGTCGAGACCAAGCGCTCTTGCGTCTGTGACCGCCTGGTCCCTATAGCGGAGGTTCGGCCTTCCTGGTCGTCTCGAACCTGGGGGCTGGGATTCGAAGATTTTCTTGGCTGGAGCGTTGTTGTCCATTCGCTCGATGTGGCCGAGCCAATGTAGTCGACGTGTTTTGGCTCTTTGGACTACATCCACATCTTGGTACAGCTCGTACAGTTCACGATTGAATCTTCTCCTCCAATCGCCCTCTTCGCATATAGGACCAAATATCCGCCGTAGAATTTTTCGCTCGAAAGTGCCCAGGATCAATTCCCCTTTTTTACTTATCGTCCAGCACTCGGCACCGTAGAGTAGAACTGGTAAAATTAGAGTTTTGTATAGCGTGCACTTTGTCTTTCGAGAAAGGAGTTTTGAACCCATTTGTTTGGCCAAACCGAAGTAGCAGCGGTTCGCTAGGGTAATTCTTCGTCGGATTTCCACTAAGGTGTCGTTCGTGGGATTGATGTTTGTTCCGAGGTAGGTGAACTCCTTGACTACCTCGAAATTACTGCTACCAACAGTGACGTTTTGTCCTAGGCGATGGACAGATGAGGCTTTGTTTGTTGATAGCATATACTTTGTTTTGTCCTCATTCACTTCAAGACCAACGCGTTTCGCCTGTTCATCAATAGCTGTGAATGCTTCAAGTACAGCTCTCTTGGAACGGCCGATGATGTCGATGTCGTCCGCATAACCTAGCAGTTGAGAAGACCTGTTAAAGATAGTGCCTTCCATGTTAACACCACTCTTGCGCACTATCTGCTCCAGGACTAGGTTGAAGAAATCACATGATAGCGCATCTCCTTGTCTGAACCCTGTACACGTCTGGAATAACTCGGATGAGCTGTTACCCATTTGCACGTTGCACCGCGTATTTTGTAACGTCATGCGGCATAGCTGGATCAGTTTTTTCGGGATCCCGAGTTCCGACATCGCCAATAGAAGCTCTTGGCGACTTATGCTATCATATGCGGCTTTGAAGTCGATGAATAGGTGGTGGGTCTCGACTTGAAATTCGTTGGTCTTTTCCAGGATTTGCCTCAATGTGAAGATTTGGTCTATCGTTGATCTGCCTGGCCTGAAGCCACACTGGTACGTGCCGATCATAGTGTTGCAGAAAGGTTTTAGACGCTCACATAGTACGTTGGATAGGATCTTGTAGGCAACATTAAGCAGGGATATGCCTCTGTAGTTCTTGCAGGACATAGGATCGCCTTTTTTGTAGATTGGGCATATGGAGCTATTTGACCAGTCGTCGGGCATACTTTCCTCCTCCCAAACTTGGTTGATGAGCTGGTGCATGCACCCTACCAGAACATCTCCTCCATACTTGAAGAGTTCCGCTGGTAGGCCATCCGAGCCGGCGGATTTGTTGTTCTTAAGCTTGTGGATGGCTTTCTTAACCTCTTCAGTACTGGGTGCTGGGACTGGATCTTCATTGACTGGTCTAATGCTTCTTTGTTCCCCTGTCGCCTCCTCTACATAATGCCCATTAAGCAGCTGCTGGAAATGCTGCTTAAACACGTCTACAATTCCCTGTGCTTCGGTGACTAGGTTCCCTTCGCTGTTTCGAAGAGCTTGCGTGCCAGTCCTATAACCAGATGCCAGTTGCTTGGCTGTTTTGTAGAACCGGCGGGTGTTGGTGGCGGTGCTGGACTCTTCGAGATACTTGAGCTGAGAGGCTGCGGATGCTCTTTTCTTTCTACGCAGGGTTTTTTCTCTTTCCTTCTCTTTTCACGGTACTCCTCTCTTGCTGCTCTTGTTTTCCGTTGCAGCATTTGCATTCGTGCATTTTCCGTCTCCTGCTTCAATAGCGCGCATTCATCATCATACCACGGGTTCTTTTTTCTGGGTGGTTGATAGCCTATGGTGGTCTCGGCTGTCTCTTTAATAATGTCGCGATACTGGTTCCACTGGTTGTTGACGCTTGTGGCTGGGTGTACGGCAGAGAGTTTCCCGGTCAATTGCTCACTGTAGTCTCTGGCTTTCTCAGATGTGCTAAGGCATGCGATGTTGAACTTCTTTCTTTGGGCGGTCTTCGTTTTCTTTTCGTTGGACAGTCGGGCTCTGAACTTTGTCACAACAAGAAAGTGGTCAGAGTCCACGTTTGCACCTCGGAAAGTTCGCACGTCCAAGATGTTCGATGCGTACCTTGCGCCAATTAGCACGTGGTCGATTTGGTTGGCCGTTCGACCATCTGGAGATCGCCAGGTTGCTGTGTGTATCCTTCGCCTGGGGAACCTAGTGCTACTTATCACCGTATTACGAGCTGCAGCAAAGTCGATTAGTCGGAAGCCGTTGTCTGTTGTCGTTTCGTGGAGGCTGTGCTTTCCAACTAATCCGCCAAAGATGTTTTCCTTTCCGACTTTAGCATTGAAGTCTCCGAGCACGACTTTGACATCGTACTCCGGACAGGCTCCGTAGGCTCCGTCCAGGAGGTCGTAAAACTCCTCCTTGTTAGACTCCTCAGCTTCATCGGTAGGGGCGTGTGCACATATTAGGCTGATGTTTTGGAAGGTAGCTTTGATGCGGATCACAGCCAGGCGATCGCTTATCGGCTTAAAATCGATGACTTTTGATCTGAGTCGATTTCCCACGACGAATCCGCATCCTAGCATGTGCAGTCTTTGGTGACAGCTGTAATAAATGTCGCAATCTTTTCTTTTCGTTATACCTGATCCTATCCATCGTATCTCCTGGATCGCGGTAATGTCTGCCTTGTACCGCGAGAGGACAGATTCAAGTTTTTGAGTAGCACCTGGTGTGTAGAGTGTCCTTACATTCCAGGTGCATACTCGTAGATCATAGTCCATTTTCGTTCCGGGTCTGGTTGCCATTTGAGGGGGGTCGTTATCCGAGGCTTCTTGCGTCTCTCTCATAACAATTGGCTTTTTTACTGTGGCCGGGTCGTTAGCCCAACGCACTAACCTCCAATCTGTAGGGCCATGGGTTTAATGTTGCAATTCTTTCCTTGATCAACATTCGCACTTACAAGTTTAGCAAGTCCTGGCATAAAGCCAAGACCAGTATCCGGCGGCTACCAACTTGGAGGTATTGTAAGCACTTGATGTGTAGGAAAAGATACAGCTCGAGGCCCCCAGTTCCTACAACATCCAACCACCCATTAAAAAGAAAACAAATCGCAAAATTTATGAAATATATTTTGATTAGAAGGAGGACATGTGCTTCTTTTTGCATTTTTCCCTTCCTTAGAAAGTGTAGATGCCAAAGAATTTTCATCTTATATTCTAAGGTCTAACTAAACGATTGTATAGCTAAATTTATTATTTTAGTTTTTTTGTAAGAAAAAATTAACATAACGGAAATAAGATTTGACGGGTTTCGACAGATTTTTTGATTATAATTTTGTTCCAATTTGCCAATCAGATTGTTTTTTAAAGTATAATTAATATGCAATTATTGTGATCCTATTTTTACTTGCGATATAGGCACTATAGGGCAAGTTTTGGATTCGTGCAGAAAAAATTTTTCGAGATAACAATCAAACATGACATTACGATGATAGAGAACACGAAAAAAGTGGGTGGCAAAATTCTGTCTGTCTGTCTGTCTGTCTGTCAACCTATAGCCTAAGCCGCTGAAGCGATTTTCTTCAAATTTTGAACTTAAGGTTTTTTTGTAACTCTCCAGAGGGGAAATTGAAATTTTTTTTTTAGCTCAAAAAATAACGGTACTTGCCATACAACCGTTAAGGAAAAGCTTATTTATCTGAAGAACGGCTTCAACGATTTTGATAAAAAAAAAATCAGTGTATTATCGTAGATATGATGTAGCTTTTAGTAAGAAAAAAAATCACCAAAAACATTTATTAACGGTACCTGCCATATAACGGTCTTTTCGATTTTTGATTTTCTTATTAACTGCTCATCCGATTTCAATGAAATTTGTTGCACAAAAGCTTTGTTGGAATATAAATAATACTGTATGCCAAAATTTTTGAAAAAATAAATTTTGAATTTTTAAAAAAAGTATTTCAAAAACGGGTTGATGAATTGTCTTGAAATTTCAGTTTTGAATGTATATTAATATATACTCAAAATTGGCATACCAAATTTTTTTTTGAAAAATGTTACAAAAATTTTATATATACAAAATTAATTTTTAAAAAAACGGCTCCAACGATTTTAAATTTTTTTTTGCATATATTCATATTCTTTCAAGTAATCAAATGGCATACTTTATTTTGAGCTCTAAGTTATTTATCAGGCTGTTTATACAATTAAAAGAACGATTTAAATGCTTTTTATACTTTTTCTATAATTACGTGAATATTTTTTAAAGTTCTTAAGCCCCATACAACTTGAACATAAGAGCAAGTACGTGCGATCCAGTCGTGCATTTTATTTCATACGGACACAAGTTAGTGCTTAGAATTTTGAATGTCTTGGAGCAGAAGACATGTTGAGTTTTGTAGGTCTTGATAGTTTACATACCTATCCTAAATCACTTTGAACAGATTTTCATATTTACAGTATTAAAAAAAATTAATTTCTTGACATTTTTGTACAACTTTTTTAAGGGATATGAACACAACAGTTTCTTTATTTTTTTATTTTATTATATTTACCTTTTTTATCTAATTTAATGGTATCCGAACATAAATCTAAAGCTCGCAACTGCTTTTAAGAGAATTGAACGCAAAAAGTCATCAATTTCCGTGAAATACTCAAACATATAGCCATTTTATCGTGTGTCAAAGAATTATGACCAAAACGATTTCTTACAACATCCTCTCTGCATAGTAGACTTTAATTATATAAGATTACTACATGATTTACAATGTTTTTATTTTAAGCCAAACTTCGAATTTTAATCAATTTAAAGGCATATTAATTCATAACTCCTCTCCTAATTAACATTTTTAAGGTTGCTTTAGTTCAGTAAAAGAAAGACAATAAATCAAAATTACGTAAAAATAGATTTTCCTATAGTTATTCTATATCATATATACCTACACATGAGCTTTATGGCATTTACCCTTCTTCAGTCAGAAACTCCAACTTTAAAGGTTATATTTTGTATATGTAGACGGTTTTATCCAATTCTGTTGTTGTTTTCTATTTTTTATTTTTTGTGACTCCAACAATTTCCAATAGACCACCCTCTTTTAGCAACATGCGGTAGAAGGTGAATCCACCTCCCCCCATGCCTGAAGCACTTTGGTGGATACACGTATATATTCAGTTTTTTTCGTGCTCCCCCCCATTGGCGGCGCAGTGCCACACCCGCACAACGAATATAACGTTGAAAAGTTTTTAGCCTTACAATCTATCAAAACCAATTTATTAATTTTTTTTTTACTTTGTGCCGCGAAACATTTCCTGTCTGGCGATGCAACATCCCTTCCACCCCCACCCATTTACTCGTTCCACCATCATTCTTTGGCAAAATGTTATTTTTCGCTGGAAAATTTCCTATGCTAGTTGGTTGCTGCTATATGGTACTATGGCGCGCTTATAGCAGAAGGGTTGGTTGTCTTGTGTGTCTGTGCACGAAACAAAAAAATACACACAAAAAAAAAAACGATTGGGAAGACGAAGGAAACTCTAACCGCAATTACTTTACCATGCAGTTTAAACTTTTCCCATTAAAGTCAACTAATAGAACAAAAAATAAATAATAAAATATATATCTGCATGTGTATACGTATATTTAGTCGTTAGCAATATAGGATAGATCTATAGTGTCTCTCTCTGTGCTGTTGTTGTTGTTAAGATAAAGTGCAAAAGGGATGTGTGTCTGTCACCCCAAACTAGCACTTAAAAAAAAAGTATTCTTACAACCCTTACCAACACTCTCTTTTTTGGTTAAAACAAAAACTTTCCCTTTGCTTGCCCTAGCATGATGATTTGTTTACCTTTTCTATTTACTTATTTATTTATTTTTTATATTGTCTGTTTTGATAGTGTCCTTGTGTCCAACGAAAAGGGTGTCTGGTAAACAGGGTTGTATTAAGTTAAAAAGGGTTTAAATAGGCCTATGAAAATATTTTCTTCTCCTATAAATTTATTAATCGAAGCTTCTAAAAAAAGGATTTTCTTTAATATCCTGGCTAACCGCTTCTTTAAAAGAAAAAATAATCAAAACGTAATGTTGGCAACCTTAATTTACTAAATTTTCTTCAAAAAAAATTGGTTGACTCATAAATCAAAGTCTAGGAATTCCAACTTTTTGGATAGAATCTGACTCTGATGCTAGGTATTTTTTTCCACTGAAATGAAGGACTGCCTACCGTTACGCATAAAACAGAACGGCCCTGGTTTCTCAAAACTTTAAAATCAAATAATGCGGCATGTTTAAGTGGGTGGCAGTGATGGTGGTGTTGCGCAAAGAAACCGACAAATATTTTCATTCCTTCCTTTTTATGTTATAGAACGTTGCTTGCTAACTGCCTCCACTTGTCTCCGCAATCCTTTTGCTAAGAAAGACATTCACCCACACTTCTTTGAAGGGGTCGTCATTGTTTGTACTATTAGTGGGTATGGTGTTACATTAAGAGCTTCCGCCCTATCCAAGGGCGATTATATTTCGCTTTAGTGGTTTGGCGTCCATTAAGGGCTAATATTGCTCCATGTTGGCTTGTCAAGGAGTTTCTGTTTTTTTTTTTAGCTCCTATATGTATATCTTTGCATCGGTCTCAATAATGGTTAATGTTTGGAAGAACAAAACAAATCAACCGGAACAAGCCAAGAAGCATTGAATGACATTCATAGCCGCATATTCATTGAGTGGTCGTTCTTATGGTGCACATGGTTAAATGTGGCACAGCGCGGCGGCAACGGGAGAGGCAGTGTATAACGGAGTTGGTGGTGACGGTGACTATGACTTGGCATAGAGGTCGTCTCCTTAAGAAATTTGATTTTGATCGTGGCATTGTTTGTGTATGTTTGGGTCTTGTTAAGTATACGCCTTAAATTTAGTATGTGGTTCTATAGCAAAATCAACCAACCAACCATAACCAACCAAGCAGTCAATGCCTGAATGTACATTAACATGTCTTCCTGTCTTTCCTGGTTCAATTATCGCAAGGATATCCGTCCGTATACTGTCGGTCTTCATTGTTGTCTTGTCTTTCTTCCTTGGCGTGCCCTTTTATTTGATTGGGGGACTTTCAATCGATATAGGTTAAGTGTACCTATCCTATATAAGTATCAGCATTAATGAATACGATGTTGCCGTAATGTCGAAACTGTACTCAATTGTGTTTGGTTCTAATCAATCTAATATCAGGGAGTAACGCACCGCAGCAACATGACAACTAAGGATAAATTCATTCACAATTGACTAATCGAATATCTATTATCATGTATGGAATAAGACGATGACAGACGGATTGATGAAGAATATAAAGGCCGTTAGGTTAGTAATGAATTTCATTTGCTATAATATAGGGTGGCTCTGCAATTAAATAAATTGGAAAGTAATATGGGTAAATTTACTAGTTGAAACATTTTTTTTTTTTGATACAAGTTTGTCGAATTATTTTAGAAAGAGTCTTCTACTTCCAGTTTTTATAATCCTAAGTGCCACTTTGCTCACAGTTTATCATCTTTGATCAATGATTATTGCAACTGGTGAATCATAGCATGTACTTCTTGATCAAAATTTTAACAAATTAATCTTGGTTGTTTGAGTTGTAAATAATTATCGAAATGGCGAGTCAGCAGATTTTGGTAGAAACGTGCCATTTAATTCAAACCTTTGAAATGCATACAACAGATCAAACTGGCCTTTACAGTTTTAGGATGTGAGTTCATTTTAAGAAATTAGGCTTGTCAAAAGCCTGGTTGGAAGAATTAAGAAACACTTTTCTTGAGAGCAGCTTTCAATTTTGTCAATTTTTCAAAAAACAACAAAATGTTTTAGCTGGCAGATATTTACTTTGATGACACCATATGTATACTGCTGTTATAGATTCAAGTGCATTGCTGATTAACTGTTAAGCGAAGTAATGGATACTTACAATCATCTTCACATGATTCATGAAATTTTCCTTCCATTACGTACTTTTTTTTTTAATGAAAATTGTCAATCAAAATCATTGTGGAGTCAAAGTATAAGTCTATGCAGATGCACTACTTGCACTACTACACTACTTGAAAATTCCCTTCCACATCCACTGTCTATAAGTGAACAAATGGATTATGCCTTGTCAAAGGTCAACACTTCTGGACAAAGAATTGTGGTCTAATGGTCAGTCTATATTGAAAACAGAAAAATACCAATGTTCGGAGTACCATCAATCGAAAGGACACCACTCAAAACCTCGGATCAGGCCAGGTGATATACTAGATAAGAAACTCAAATGGAGGGAATGTAGAAAGTTATGGTTGCATTCTATTCATGCAACAGAATTTTTGAAAAATTTTGGAGACCCAACCCAAAAATTATCAAGCGGACGTACACGACAATATTTAAACCTTAAAACCTTAACAAAAGTTCGAAGATTAGCATGCGTAGGTAGGTATAACGGGGCGTTGAAAACAGCCCTTGCAGCAGGACTGGAAGCGATACTCAACCTGGGACCCCTATCTATTCGTGCAAGAATCAACAGCATGTTTTGCTGATAAGCCAGTCTTACTGCTGGAAACAAAGCATAACGGGCCATACTCAAATTCTTCAGAGATATGTGAAATTTAATGTTTGTACAGACTACACAACTCCCCATTTAAGCTTCAACAGACCCTTCACTACCTGGCTGGGTCACCTAGAGCGAATGGACACCAATGCTCTGGTCCGGAAACCGGACCAGTAAAGGTGCATAGCGTAAAAGGTGGCGCACGCAAGTGGAAGAGGACCTCAAGCAACTTGGCATGCAAAACTGGAGACAGCTAGCTAGAAACCGAGCCGGCTGGAAGAAGCTTGTTGGTTGAGGCCCTGGTCCACCCCGGACTAAAGTGCCACCTTAAGTAAGCAAGACCCTTCACTACCTCTTTTCTCAATAGATAGGAGTGGAAAAAACCCAACCCTTCAGTAATGAATCTACAATGACTGTCTTCTCTTATGGTTCTAAGATGAGTTGGTGCAAGAATTTTCTACTAAACTCTGGGACTAGTGAGCTCCTTTGGACTTCCGGAATTTTGCAGTGTTTTCCAAGCTCAGGTCTTTGCAGTGACCAAAGCACATGAGGATATACCTAACATTTCTTTTGTCACTGTCCAGCTCTCTTTCATTTAAGAGAGAAGCACCTAGGGAGTCATTTCTATGACGACTTAGAGGAACTTATACTAGAACTTCGGCTAAAAAGCCTTCTGAACTTCGTCAATGCGTCTAAATAGCCTAACTACTAACAGAGCACATAGGTTTTAAAATAAAGCGGGATACAATTTCCTAGGGTATCACAATAGAATTACATTGATCTTAGTGTGACGGTAACAAGATCAACTGTCAGCCCTTCTACCTTTCCTAATACTCGTACTATGGCAGAAACTTTGAGATTTTTTGAAAATTAATTAAAAAAATTAATTCATGAAATATTAAAATTGGAATCGACACAGAATTGCAACTTTTATCACATATCCAAAGTCCCCGAAAATCCCCGCATTGGCTTTTTGTGTAGATGCATTTGAAGAGGTGTAGACGGGTAGAATTTGGAGGTCTATCAAACTAAAATATTTGTTTGGGTAAAACCTAATCATATGACACATTCTTTAAGGGTAGTTTTTAACGCTGAATCTAATGAAACCAAATTCAAAATGATACAACCACTTAAAAAAATTATAGTCCTTTTATGTAGTGATGACTTTTTTTTTCAAGTACAACAGGTAAAATATTAAAAAAGAGTATATGAGGATGGAAAAGATTTGGCACTGTGAATTGAGATCAAGGTGGTTTATCTCATTAAATCCCAGGGGTGGCTTCAACACCTCTATATTAGCAGTCAAGCACAACATCCACTGCACCATTGCCACCCTCGCATGAAAATAGAAACTAATTGACCTGGAAAAATTCGGGATGAAGATAGTAGTTATTTCTTTTACGATTCTGATCATTTGTGTTAAATTTATCAAAAGGCACGGTAATGCCCAGCCAAGTTCGCGGCACTAAATCCTTTTTTACAGGAACAAACTCGGGTGATTATCGACCCCCTTCTAATTTCAGTACCAATAAAGTCAGAAACTTCAGATTCGCAGTATTTACTAAGCTGATCACATACAGGTGGCTCACCAAACTTCGACTCATTACCATTAGTAATTCTCGAGATAAAGGACTTCAAAAATCACAAAAACCGTAACTGACTGACTCACACACTCACTGACAGAACATCAAAATTATGGAGCACTTCCCGATACCGTAGAAACTTGAAATTCTGCACGGTAGACCTTGCGGTGCATACAAAGGAAAAAATAGAAAATCTGAAATTTTCTATTCAGGGGGCGTGGCATCCACCCACTTTCTTAAAAATTCCTATATATTATATGGATTACTTCCGATTGTTGTGGAACGATGAAAATTAGTAGATCGGTAGAGCTTGAAATACTTAGAAAGAAAAAAATCGAAAATTTGGAATTTTTTGTTCAGGGAGCGTGGCATCCACCCACTTTCTCAAAAATTCTTATAAATACTATGGAGCACTTCTGGTTGTTGTAGAATGATGAAAATTGGTAGATCAGCAGGGCTTAAATTAATTTTTTCCTTGATACTATCCAAAAAGAAGGTTATGTTCTTTAAGAAAATTCTACTGGCGTTTGACCTTGAATAACTCTTAGCGCAAACCAGATTCGTGTGTAGAGTTTTGCAGGAGTATTCCTTATGGCAATTTAAAGATTGTCTTTAAAAAAATTAACTTGGAAATTTCCTCAAGTGAAAATGAATTTTTTCCTTGATACTATCCAAAAAAAAGGTTATGTTCTTAAGGAAGATTTTGCTGGTGTTGGACCTTGAATAATTCTTAGTTCAAGCCAGATTAAGGATAATTGCCTTTAAAAAAATTTTACTTGGAATTTTCCTCATGTGGAAATGAATTTTTTCCTCGATACTACCCAAAATATGGTTATACCAAAAAAAAAACTATTCCTGATGTTTGACCTTGAATAACTCTTAGCGCAAGTCAGATTCGTGTGTAGACTTTTGCACTAGTATTTCTTATGAGAAAATTAAGATAATTGCGCTTAAAAATTTTTACTTGGAATTTTCCCGAAGTGGTAATGCATTTTTCCTAGATATACTACCAAAAAACATATAATAAAAAAATAGTTTTATTAGTTTACAATTTTCTCGAAAACTAAATGGCATAACACCATCTGGTTTTCAGTGTTCATTTAAAAATTACAGGAAAAGTGTAAAATAGAAACTAATATAATTCCTGATTTCATATTTTGAAAAAAAGAACAGTACCTACCTACCGATATAATTTTTTTCAGTTTTTTTTTTTAATGTTGGGCTTGAAGGTACTTTTTTCAAAAACTATTGGCAGGAATAACATATTTTGAAAAAATAATTAAAGAACAAACTCGAAAATCTCAAAAAAATATAGTACTTTATTTTAAGTGTTGCCATTTGTTTTAAATGTATTTTTTTTTTTAAATTTTAGTACTATTTTCAGAAAATTGCTCCCCTCGGTTGATTGGGGGGAGATAGACCCCCCCCCCCTCAGTATTAAAAAATGTTTGTACTATGTCTCTCTAAGAAACCCTATTATTATTATATGTCGCTAGGCGAATCATTTTGGGCCGGAAAAAACAGCATTTTCGAAAATTGATACTTTTCGAAGTCTCAATATCTTTTTATTAGGGCCTTATATCGAAAAAGTCTTCACAAGAGTTCTTATAGAGAATATTATTATATATACAAAAAGTATAAATTATTTTTCAAAAACTTCACCATTTAAGAGAAAACCGAAAAATACCGTTATTTTTGATTTTTGTGCATTTTATATAAAATATTATATCTTTTAAGTAACCGCAAAAAAATTTTTTTTTTTTCATTGTCTTGTAGAAGGGTAAATAACCTACGAACTGTTTAAAAATAAAATTTCTAACATATATCGTTTAAGAGTGGTAAGTGAAAAGTCTTTATTTTCAATACTTAACCTCTTTGAAGTAGCAATATCTTGTTACTGGTCACTCTTGTGGAAAAAAGTGTGTTAATATTTTTTGTAGATAATCACATAATCTACAAGTTTTGTCTGTGTTACTTTTTAATACCATGTACCGATTCAAAGTTATACGTGGAAAACCGGTATTTTTGACATTTAACCTTGAATAACTTTTAACGCAAGCCAGTTTCGTTTGTAGACTTTCGCATGCGTATTCCTTATGCATAAATAAAGATAATTGCATTCAAAAATCTTCACTTGGAATTTTTCCGCAGATTGGCAATTTATTTGTACATTTTTCCTGGGCTACATTCCTGTGTGCTGGTTGTTGGCAGGAATAAGGGGACCTACAATTTTTTTCCGAGTCGGAACGGCTAGATGAGAAGCACTTATTCTTGACAAGTATACTCTTGGAAGATTAGACCTCGGGAAAAAAATTTCTGTTTTTTGTTGACAGCGACTGGGAATCAAACGCAGACCTTCGGCATAACAGTCCAACACACTAACCATTATGCCACGAGGTACTACAAAAAAAAAGGAAGATTTGTCTCCTCCCAAATAAAATCTTACTGGTCATATGGTTGGCAGTACAGGGAGACATTTCATGCATAAACGCTATTTATGTGCCGAAAGCAACATTATTTGCCACAACAATCACATGCAGCTCTGCCCGATGTGATTTGTCTGCTGATCTTGGGCATAGGTGACAACTGCCCCTTTTACAAGGAATGGTCTCAGAGACTGCTCGCCAAACCGATTGAACATTCCCGATAATGCGAAGGGCATCTTTTGTTTTTCAGGTTGTGAACGGTCATTTAGTTCCAACTTCAACATCTCGTCCGCCAGATCAATATTGGTTTATCGTTGCTGAACAAATTTTGGGTGATATCAAATTACTCGAAATGAAATATTTCATAAAAACTCTAATTCCGTATTTAAATTCAAATGACCATTTCTGTAAATGCAAGAAATTAAGCAGTTTATTACAATTTCAAAAATTTACATCAACTATAAAGATTTTTTTAATCTATTTGGCCTTTTCATTAATTTATGTATTTTCCCTGTTGCTCTCTATTTTTTTGCAGCTGTCAGCTCAATGAAACCAAACATGGATTCAGCAAATTGCATCCTAGTCCAAGATGTTAAGTCCCAACCCCACGATCATCCCAATCAAGGTTCAACCGCTCTGCCAACCGAGGAATCGATATCGACGAGTACATCTGACCACAGTACGACTGGATACCAGGCCGGTGGCGGTGGTGGTGTTGGTGGCATCATCGGTGGCACCGGACCCAATGGTATCCAAAATCCATTGTCCTCCGCGCATCAGTTGCAATTGCAATTGCAACAACAGCAAGCATCACAACCCCAACAGGCAAGTTCCAGTAGTATCCAACAGCAGCAACAACAGCAGCAGACGCAGCATCTCCAGGACCAATCGTACAGCAGTGCCCAACAGCAGCAACTCAAGTGGCCGCAAGTTGTCGAATTGAAAGACTTTAACGAGATGTACCATGCAAATATACCGCCATATCAATTCTGGAACCTAGAATTCCGTAACAAGCATCCGGCTTTTATCCGCTTCAACTTCACCCTGCCGTGGGGCGCAAATTTTGCTGTGTATAGTCGAAGAAATGTGGCGCCAAGCGTGACGCAGTATGACTTTGTTGAATTTGTGAGAGGAGGTCGTTTGGATAGCCGACTACGACACAGACGAAGTGTGCATCAAATTCACCGTCCAGCTGCAGCAAATGGGTCCTCTACCTATGAGGAGGTGCCTCTTAGATACTCTGATATATTGGCTGACACAAGAGAACAGAGCAATGATGAGGACGATGACGACGACGATGATGATGATGATGAAGAATTGCTCCAGAACATCGGACGGGACATCCGTAGCCGCACAAAGGTAGCAAAACCAGCCGAACGTGATGTAGACTTCGAGAATGTGGAGAATGTTGACGAGGATATCTCAACACCGTTGGATGGTGCCAAGCAACTGGCCGAGAAGCAAAGGCAGAGGAGGAATCATGTGATTGGCAAACGTTCTTCTGGCGATGGTCTGCCAAATTTGGATATGGACACGATGATGGTGAATGTGTCGTTGCTGCAATATCTGGACACCGGTTTGTGGTTTATATCGGTCTACAATGATGAATTACTGGCGCACTCAGTGACACTGATTGTTGAGGAGGCGGAAGGCGTGAGTACCACTTGCCCCAATGATTGTTCTGGCCGTGGAAGCTGCTACTTGGGCAAATGTGATTGTATCGATGGCTACCAGGGAGCAGATTGTTCAAAGAGTGAGTTTTTGAAATGTTTTTAATTTAATTTTATACAAATTATTATTTTGAATTTAATATAAATTTCACCAGGTTGTTGTTTGTGTAAATATGAAATATTTTTCAATAGTTATTTTTTTAAATGTGATATATTTCATATTTGTTCATCAAATTTTACATTGAAAACATTTTTAAAGAACAATTTTGGTAGATACGCAAATCTTTGAAATAAATAATGCGCCAAGAGGTATAAATAAAATTTCAAACAATTGTCAATCCGTTTTTGAGATTTTAAATTAAGAAACAAATGGAGACTTATTTTGAAAATAGTGTGAAATTTGTATTTACAAAAATAGTAGTAGTTTGGGAGTAGGTTACACTTATTAATTAAGCTCATCAAACAAATTTCATCAAAAATAAGGAGACGTTTTTATTAAAATAAGGTTTTCCCAATGAATTTTTAAAAATAATATTCCAAGAAATTGCTTCACTTTTTCCATTATGATTATTATCAATCTCTTGCAACTAGAATTAACTTTGAAGTTCGATAAATTATAATGTCAATCTAATCAAGTGATCACTGGCATCCATTTTCGAAGTAAGTTATTCTTAAACTAACTAATTCCTAAAACTTTGGCATTTTAGCTAAAAGCAAAAACAATAGCTTTTGTTTATCAACAAGAGCCCTTATAATAAACAAACTGGTGAAATTTATTATTTTGTTTTTTTTTTTCATACTCATGTCCCCTGTGAATAACAGATGAAATCTTTTTCTCCCATTGTATTCCTCCTTTTATAACTAACAAACAAACAAAAAATATAACTTATCCATATTTAGGTGTCTGCCCGGTTCTATGTTCGGCACATGGCCATTACGGTGGTGGGGTTTGCCATTGTGAAGAGGGTTGGAAAGGTGCTGAATGTGATATTCCCTTGGGTGAATGTGAAGTGCCCAATTGCTCGAGCCATGGACGTTGCATAGAAGGTGAATGTCATTGTGAACGTGGCTGGAAAGGACCGTTTTGTGATCAACGTGAGTATAATCCTTATCGTTCCCTACACATACTTCTCTTCTTCTAGTAGAATTAATCCTTTCAATCTCAGACATGTTTTTCTATATACCTATACCTATGCATGTATATATATAAATATATATGTATTCTACCTATATGTCTACATAAATGTAGATATGAATGTTTTACCTTATTCTTGCTTTGGTCTCTTGCGTGTTTCGTTTCGTTTCGAGTCTTTGATGAAATTTCTATTTTCAGATGATTGTCTTGACCCAGCATGCTCTGGACATGGCACATGTGTAACTGGACAGTGCTATTGTAAAGCTGGATGGCAGGGTGAGGACTGCGGTACAATTGATCAGCAGGTTTATCAATGTTTGCCCGGATGCTCTGAGCATGGTACCTATGATTTGGAGACAGGAAAATGTGTGTGCGAAAGGCATTGGACAGGACCTGATTGTTCACAAGGCAAGTTTTCTATACCTTACATATATATTATGAATATATGAATGAACAATTGTACACATACATATGATGTAAATCTCTAGGTTTATAGGTAGGTATAGGAAGGTATACACTATAGAAGCCTAATAAGTATTTTCTATGAAAGTTTGTGTTCACTTGAGTTACCCATCAATGTATGTATATGTAGTTACTTCAAGCTATTTATTTAAATTAGTCATGAGTTGTAATTTGGATTCCTACACATTTTATCCCTAAGGGTCAATAATATTTTTTCGCTTTGATTTAGAATTTGTTTATGGAAGAAGAAAAACTAATTCGATTGCATAAGTCAGGTCAATCGCTGATTAAAATAGAAAAGTTTATCTATTTAATTTAAATCTGAAAAGGTATAATGTACATGGATGGATAAGGAATGAAAAATATTCTACTTGCTAAGCTGTGATTTATCAAACAATTTAAGCACACTGCAAAAATTTTTGAAAAAATCTAGAATTTTTTTTTAAAGTTTAGATTGTTTTCAAAAATATATTGACTTTAAAATTGTGTTTCTCAAACATTTTTGACGAAAACAACTTGATTTAAAATAGTTCAGTCAACGAAGTAAAAATAAATGAAATAAATTATGTTCTCTGGGTTATTATCTTATGTGGAAGGGGGGATCCAAGGTTTAGATAACATACTAAAAGTCCCCAGCCCAGGGCCATGAGCTTAAGGTATAAGGGTGGTAAAGGTTTTGCGGGATTTCGTTCGGCTCCCAGTTTTAGAGGACAATTATTGTTTGAGGAATAGAATTATGTACATATATAAGTATTTGGGAAATAGAGTATACAGGTCCTGTTAGTTAAAAAAAATTATAAAGCTTAATGTAAAAATCACTTTAACAAATTTTAACCTCTATCCGTTGAGAATTGCAGTTAACTTAAATCCAGTAACGCCTTACCCAATAATAAATACTGCACTGGGAAGAAAGTCTCATAATTTAAAAAGCCCTAATAGCCCAGGAAAATTAGACACAAAATAGAAAAACTTCGAAAGAATTCTGACATACATAGCTGAATTTTGGTGAAGAGCTTTGTTTTAACATCTTAAGCATTTTCTAAAAAATTCCGGGGCAAACATTTTTATGGGTGGGAGGGGGTAAAAGGGGATAAAATTAAGTTTTTTCTTAATTTCTCGAAAACTATCAGTTTATTTGGAAAAAGCTGAATGCACAAATTGTAGCTTATGTAATTCTACACCAAAAAGACTAAAATACTTTTTTTCATACAATCAAGAGATTCAGAGAAAATCGTTCAAGAACTTCATGATGGTGCAAAAAATAAAATGCAAGACTGGGCCACACGTACTTGCTCTTATATTCAAGATACTGGGGGTTTAAGAAAATTGTATACACAAACATGGAAATTATGAGAGAAAAATGTAGAGAAGCATGAAATACGACATTTAAATTGGATAAAACAACTCTTTTGATAGTTTGAGGTGAAAAAAAGAACGCCATCTTAATTCTTGATTGAGTATGATTGCATGGGAAAAAAAAATTTAAAATCGTTGGAGCGGTTTTTAAAAAAATTAATTTTTTATATATAAAATTCTTAAAACATTTTTAAGAACTAATTTTGGTATGCAAATCTGAAGTATATATTTATGTGTATATAAAAACAAAATTTGAATAAAAATTGTCAAACCGTTTTTGAGATATCGAATTTTCAAAAAAAATTTTTGAAACTTTTTTTAAAAATCCAAAAACTTTTTTTTGAAAATTTTGATATGCAATATTTTTTGATCTTATCTGAATTTTCTATATAAGAAAATTCATCTAAGACCATTTAGCCGATAACGAGAAAATTCAAAATAAAAAATACGTTCAATTACAGGTAATGAGTAGTTGCTTAGAGTAAAATTTTATATTTTTTGGTACTAATCGTACTAATTTTAGTATATGAAAAAGTTTAATCAAAATCGTAGAAGTCGTTTTTAAGCAAAAAAATATTTTCTCTTTGCGGTTTTTTAACTTTTGTATGGAAGGTACCGTTATTTTTTCATAAATGTAAAATTTTTTCTAAAAATATTTTAGAAAGTACTAAAAAACTCTTATGTATCGAGTGTAAAAAAACGATCATGTCGTTTTCGAAATATTTGATTTTCCAAAAAAACTTTCGAATTATTTTTTTAAAAATCCAAAAAATATTTTTTTGAAAATTTTGGTACACAAAACTGTTTATATTTTTTGGGAGCTTCTGTATAAAATAATAATTGAAAACAGTCGTATAGTTTTGAAGAAAATCAAAGATTAAAAAATGGTTCTTTGGGAGGTATCACTAATAACCATTTCTGAAAAATGGTTTTCCACCCATAGGAAGACTTCACTAAAATAAATTTACTGAATTTTTTTTAAAAAAAGTTGTTGAGCCTTTTTTGAGAAAAATACGATTATGTAAAATTGCTAAAAAAAATTGTATGCAGGTACCGTTATTTTTGGCTCTAAAAAAAAATTAAAAAATGTGTTGGCAGAATCACCAAAAACCACTATGTACCAAGTTTGAAGAAAATCGATCGAGCCGTTTAAGCTGTAGACGAACAGACACACAGGCAGACAGACAGAATTGTGTCACCCACTTTTTTGGTGTTCTCTGTCATCGTAATATCATGTTTGATTGTTATCTCAAAATTTTTTTTTTGCACGAATCCAAAACTTGCCATACCTACATATATCGCAAGTTAAAAAATTTATTAAAATTTCATTAGTCGATATGTAAATTTTTTGTACGATGATTGTGGGTGTTTGGCTAGATCTCCTCATAATAAAACTAAATTTTTAGGGTGGCTGGATTAAGGGGAAGGCCACCATCTTAAAAGGGAAAGTGATTTGGTTTTTATTCAACAACTTCATAGAATTTCATTATACAACAAAATCATGAGAGAATAACATTTAGTAAATGAAATTATCTAAAAAATGAGCTATTATCCAAATCTGTAGATTAATTTGTCTTTAATTTATAGCATGTCAAAGTAACACCGGTGATTTTGAACTGTAAAAGGGATAAATTACAGTTATTTGTTAATTACTCAACAAATATAATTTTTTTCAAAAAATTAATAAAATCATATTCATAGTTGTACATAAAATTCTACACAAAAAAGATTGACATACTTTTTTCATAGATTCAGAGAAAATCGTTCATGAACTTGATGATGGACCAAATTTTGTCAATTTTTTTTTTTAATTTCATTAATCTATAGGCAAAATTGTACATAAGCTAAAATGTTTGCCTTCACCTTTTTCCAAATAAACTGATAGTTTTCGAGAAATTAAGAAAAAACTGACTTTTACCCCCTTTTACCCCCCCTTAAAAATTTAGCCCTGGCCCAAATTTACGGAACTTTTTAGGAAATGCTTAGGACTTCACAACTATGCTTTCCACCAAACTTCAACTTTTTCGGAATTTTTTCGAAGTGAAAGTCTAATCTAATTTTCCTGTAGTAAGAAAAAACATGGGTGCACTTTCTGTTTTCTGCAGGGTTTTATAAAAAACCTAATTATGGTAGTTGGCACCTTTTTATAAATTGGAAATCAAGATATTGCTTATTTGAAGGTTAAGTGTTAAGAAATAAACACAATAAATCGAAGACAATTAAACTTGAACTGCTTACTGCCAATTTGCAGAGAACTGAAAATCAGAAATTTAGATAGGGGCCTTATGAATACACTGAGGGAAAAAATGCAATTTAAAATCTAATAGAAAATATTTGATTTAAAGTTGACTAATATTCAATAAATCATATTTAATTTCAAGTTGAAAACCTGTTGATTTAAATAGGCAACGTAGATTTAACAAAGCCAACTTAGTTTCAAAGCGAAACGTATTCAAATTTACATTGAAATCAACTTTTCGAACATTTAAAGTACACTCAACGTAGTTTCCAAGTGCAAGATGCTAATATTTTTCGAAATCGAATTTCAAATTTCCATGCACGTACTTTTAAAGTGTTGCATAGTTAGGCCAACGTAAAAGTCAGATTTTTTAATCACTTTTTAGTTTATATTTTAGCTTAATATATAGAATTTCGAGAGCGCTTCGTAATTTCACGAAGTATCTACAAAACATTTGTGAACAAAATTAACGCGCACTCAAAATTCACTTACATTTAATAAAAACAAAAATTATTACTTTTCTCATATTTATTTTTGTCATTTGTTCAATGAATTAGTTTCCATTTTCCTTTAAATCAATAACTGGACGAAGTTGAATTAAAGTTTTAAAAAAGTATTTTAAAATTTGTATGTATTTCAATCAACGATGCTTGTAGTTTAATCGAATTTGATACATATTGTTTTAAAGATGGATGAATTCAAATCAACGATGATGACATCTCAAATGAAGAGAAAAAATAGTTAAATCATATTTGTATTAAAAGAGGGAAACACTTTGAATTGATGTCATTGCTACTTTGAATTCAAAATTTTCGTCTTCGAAGCCAAATCGTTCCGAAAAATATTTAAATCAAAGTTGTTTCCGTGGATTTTAGGTTGCTTTTTTTCTCGTGTATAGAGGCAGCATGTGGTTGAAGGTGTTTTATTTCCTTTTTTGATCCTATGATCCACTCTTGCAACTCTATTTCTTAGTTTATAAGCCTGCCTTTGCATCTTTAAAATATTTAAAAAAAATACTAGGTGCCTAACTGATGCACCTAGTTTTTTTTTAAATATTTTAAAGAGGGGTAAGGGGGCAGGTGAACCCAAGATAGTCAATTTCGTCTAATCAGTCAACAGAGACCCCTACCAATAGATTACAACCAATTTGTTTCTGGCCCAAATTGGAGAATATTAATGTGATCAACATATTATAGTTCTAAAAGGACAAGACAACGTGTCACACAGCTGATGCTACAAAAATCATTCTATATAAGAACGACTGTAGAATTGGGTTACCTCCTGCGAAAGTTGCGTGAATTGACCACCTAGATTGTGTTATTTTATCTCATTAGACTTTTTTCGTAAGGTTTTAAGAAGTTGCAGGGGTATGCAAACAAGTCGCAATCAGCTGATGCCCTCCAGGTATAATAATAATATAATTAATATATTTTATATTATTATTTAATTCTTGAAGTTTGAAGATTCAGTTCGAAGCAGGCGCGGATACAAGGGGGGGGGGCAATGGGTGCAATTGCCCCCCCCTGGGCAAGAACGAACGAAGCATAAAATATGACTTAAATAAAATATAATCAAAAAGAAAGGTTATTTCGTTATACGTTTATAAGCAAATTTCTTGGAAGCGGAGTGTTGCAGCAATGAGTGGTTGTTTGTTGGCCGCTGGCGCTGACTGACCAGGTCTGGTATGCACAAATAGCGCCTTCAAATCGACTGAGTGGAAAGTTTATAACTTCGGCTTTTGATCTCGATCAAATTGGTCTTTAATTAAAAGATCAATGTCAGGCTACACGGAAAGAATTGAAAAATCACTAATTGAAAAATTTGCAGTTGCAATTTACGAATCATGTTTTATTCGTTAATCAATGCATTTTTATTCAAATTTAATACAAAAACTGGTAATTTAATACTAAAAACGTTGCAATTTACAAAGTTTGTTTCTTCGTGATTTGCGCAATTAAAATCCATGATTCAAGCTTGTACTTTTCATGGCAGAATACAACTTTTTTTGCGTGATTTACTCTTAAAAAGAATAATTTCACAAACAGCATTTAAAAATATTGATTTGCGATAAATATTTAGTAATCTCCATTGCGCGATCACTGTTTTACGTTTTTTTCTGTCGCAATTTGCAAATCCATGAGAATAGTTGCAAATCACCAATACAAAAATTCCTAAATCACGACTTTCTTGTCGCAATTTACTTCTCGAAGAGATGAAGCACCACAACATGGCATGTATCAAATCATTAATGTTTGACACCAACGATCTGTAATGCAAATTGGCCTAGTGGTTGCATGCTCGCTCCGCAAGTGGAGGGTTGCGAGTTCAAATCCAAGTAGAGTCAAGCGCAAAGTATTTATTTCAAATAAAATAAATTTAATGCGTATACCTGCAAAATGAGGGGTTAGACGAAGATTGATCTTTCAAGTGTAAAATTGGTGATCACAAAAACGTTTTTTGCAAATTGTGCGATTGAGGAATATTTGGATAAAATTGCGATTTGTTGTTCGCAATTTATGTTTTCTCTCGGTAGAATAATTGATACTCAAAGAAGGTTGATTTACGATTTTTGAGTATCAATATCTTCATTTCGCTCAGTTTTGCAAATTGCAAACAAATAGTCGTAAATTACGATATCCCGAGCCAAGGTATAAATCGGGATTCATTTTTCGTAATTTGCAGCTCGTTTATCGTGATCTGATCCAAGAATTCTTTCCGTGTACATTAATATATAACATTTTGTGAGAAAAGTCAATTTATTTCATACTAGGGAGCAGGTTGAATCCCAAATCGATTTCACTTTAACTTTTCAATATGCTTTGAACGAAAAATTTCTTTTTCTTTTCTTTTGTTATAATACTAATTTTAACTATATGCCTGTAAGACCTAAGGTCTTTTAAATGCAACCTGAATTACACGGCACTAGTTAGAAAGAGTAGGAGGATAGGAAAGATTTGGCACAGTGGATAGATATTTCACAATTTGAATAATAGTAAGTAGTTTTTTTATACTTAAATGTAACGGCAGAGGCGACAGGGGCACTCATCTAAAATTTCAACCTTGAAGTTGATTTTAATACAAAAAAAAATACTAGATAAAATACGTCGATTTACGAGTAATTACCTTCAAAAATTTCTAATTTTGCTTCAAATGATCTACAGGATAAAGATATCTCATTAAAGTTAAAATAATAAACTACATTTATGTATAAAGGTTATTGAGAAATACCAACAAATTTCATACTAAATGGGTGATAGAGTTCTTTTTGTGATAAATATTAAAATGTGTTTTTCCTTGAGGGAGTACTTTCACTAGAAAACTCTCGAGAGCGACTCTCGAAATCTGTCTACCCCTCTGGTGAGCTTAAATTTCATGACTGTGTCTGTGTCCACTTTCGAGTTTTACTCTCGAGAACTTCTTCAGAGCTGCTCATCGCCTTGGTACTCTGAAATGGATACGCACCTTTAGAGTATGCAGTTTCGAGTTCGGCGCTATACGCAGCGTTTTTGATGCGAGAATTTTGTCACTTTTATGGATGTGTTTTGGGAACTTCCATGTTCCATATCATTAAACTACCGAAGAGAGCGAATCCAACAAAGAAGATTGGAGAGAGACCAGGAAACGACTACAGCAGTCACTGCCGAAGAGAAGTTGGATGGAACTTTTATAAGGAAAGGATGGTTGTTTCGTCAATTCGATCGTCAAATGATTGCCATTTTTTGGCGCAAATATTGCTATTGTATCGAACTACATGAGTGTAGAAACTCTGTAGTCGATGTTTTGAGCTTATATGAAACATTTATATTAAAACTTAACGACTGCTAAGTATATCGTTAATGAAATGTATAACAAAAGTTAGTCACAATTGAGAAGGTCGGATCGAAACTTTTAATAAAGAGTAGTATTTTCTTTGTATTTTCCACTATAATCATTGTGTTTTATTTCAATATCCGAAAGTTTGGTTTTGTATTGATGGACGAAGGCACTTGAGCAAACGATACGGTTCATCTCGGTTTCGATCTATAATTTTAATTCAACTAAAATACAGATATTGTCAAATTAATGTTTATGAACACGTTCTCCGGCTTCTCAATATTTTTGTTTCCAACTCGATTTTTGACTGCAGAATTGCACCACACATGATGTTTTGAACATGTGACTTAAGCTAACTGCATTATCGAACACAATAGGTCTGTTTCTCTACTTTTGGGATAAAGTTTGGGAAAAAGTTCGGGAGAAGTTTGGGATTGAACTTTCTGGTGTTGTTGTTGTAATGTTTAACCAGAAACGAAAAGTAAAGAAACGCATTTGGGATTTTTCTGGTTTGTTGCGGCTTAAATTTCCTATTTAACTTTAATGCTCGTTGGCTCACCGCATACAAAATTATACGATTTCAATTATTTTTACATGCACTGATCATGTTGGGCTCTATTAAAAGAACAAAGAGAAATATTTTACTTTATATTTGCCTCCATTGTATCATTTTCATTTTATTTTATTAAATTAAACCATTTTATGTACGCTACTTGAAAAATTTAATTTCAAATTTTTCGATCAGCTGATTTCTTATTTAACAAGCAAGAAAGTGCAGTAACTAAAATGTTCGGGTAGATTCTTGCTGGAGGGGAAATGAAAAAAAGTCTAAAGCTCTGGCATTTTCGTGCCAGAAAATAGTAAAGAAACACATTTTGGGTAGATTTGGGATACTTCGGTATCCCACGGGCGAGTTAAGAAACAGACCTAATGCTTATGCAGTAAAACTTGAATTTGCCATTTCTAACAGCAGACTTTTGCAGTTTGCGTTTGAGAATAATCTGCAAAATGCATTTTTGACGCTGATGAAAACGACCTTTTACAACACAAGCAAGGTTAGGTTAGGTTGCCAGCTAAAGAAAAGGCTGGAAATTTCTCTCCAACTCAAACGTCATGTGTCTGAATAGGAACATTCCCCTGTACCATTATGTTTTCCGAACATAATATTAGAGTTACGCAGATCCAGATGGAACTCAAAAACGCTGTAAAGACACCATGCTATAGCTACAAACCGCAAAAATTCATTTCACAAAGTTCAGAGTACCCTGTTCAAGAACTGTGGCAGTTATGAAAGAGTTTATTTGCTTTCTTCAAATTTCGAACTCATCAACTCACATTGCTTTGTGTGACCAGGCGTGTAGAGTGGCGTGAAGTGTACTCAAATTTTCTGTAAACCCCATCAAGATTTTGGAAAATCACGAAAATTGCCCCCCCCTGAACGAAATCCTGGATCCGCGCCT
This sequence comes from Dasysyrphus tricinctus, assembly GCA_963921185.1. NCBI lineage: Eukaryota > Metazoa > Arthropoda > Insecta > Diptera > Syrphidae > Dasysyrphus > Dasysyrphus tricinctus. The sequence continues at coordinate 65,665,256 of OY992532.1, read as the reverse complement.
GGTTCGAAGCGGGATTGAAAAAGAATGGTAGGATACCATGAATTTACACTTTGGTTATGATTGTATACGTGTAGAGTGTAGACTATAACATACTATACCTACCACAGGATGAAACAAGTAGGCACCTTCATGAGAAACCCAAGAGTACAAAGGACTTTAAGATTAGAAAATTTGATAGTTTTAGATAAAATTGATCAAATGCACAACCTCTAAATATTATCCAATCTTCTTGAAACTAAGCATAGGTAAATTGTTTTTCTTACTTACTTGCTGGTCCAGTTCCCGATCTGGAGCGTTGTTGTCCATTCACTCGATGTGGCCGATCCAGTATAGTCGACGTGTTTTGGCTCTTTGGACTACATCCACAACTTGGTACAGCTCGTACAATTAACTTTTAAATCTTCTCCTCCATCCTCCCTCTTCGCATATAGGACAAAATATCCGCGGAAGAATTTTTCTCTCGAAAGTGCCCAGTATCAATTTCTCTTTTTACTTGCGATATAGGTACTATAAGGCAAGTTTTGGATTCGTGCAAAACAAAATTTTGAGATAACAATCAAACAAGATATTACGATGATAAAGAACACAAAAAAAGTGGGTGGCACAATTCTGCCTGTCTGTCTGTCTGCCGGTTCGTATACAGCCTAAACGGCTCGATCGATTTTCTTCAAACTTGGTACATATAGTAGTTTTTGGTGATTCTGCCCACATGTTTTTTTCATTTTTTTTTTAGAACCAAAAATAACGGTTCCTGCCATACAAATTTTTTTTTTTTCAATTTTAAATTATCGTATTTTTCTCAAGAACGGCTCGACAACTTTTCTTAAAAAAATTCAATAAATTTATTTTAGTAAAGGCTTCCTTTGGGTGGAAAACCATTTTTCAAAAATGGTTATTAATGGTACCTCCGGAAGAACTATTTTTTAAATTTTTGATTTTCTTCAAAACGGTACGGTCGATTTCAATTATTTTTTTTATGCAAAAGCTTCCAAAAACTATAAATAGTTTTGTGTACCAAGATTTTTGAAGAAATATTTTTTGGATTTTTAAAAAATGTTTCAAAATTTTGTTTGCAAAATCAAATATTTCGAAAACGACATGATCGATTTTTTAGAAGATATTTTTAGAAAAAAAATTTACATTTATGAAAAAATAACGGTACCTTCCATACAAAAGTTAAAAAACCGCAAAGGAAAATTTTTTTTTTGCTTTAAAACGACTCCTACGATTTTGATTAAACTTTTTTCATAAACTAAAATTGTACGATCTACTACCAAAAATAATAAAATTTTACACTTGGCAACTTTTAATAGTACTTGTCATAGAACGTAATTTTTTATTTTGAATTTTCTCGTTATCGGCTTAATGGATTTACATAGTTGAAAAGTTCTGTTGAAGATAGTGAGTTCCAGGTTAACACCACTCTTGCGCACTATCTGCTCCAGGACTAGGTTGAAGAAATCACATGATAGTAATGCACATCCTGTACACATCTTGTATCTGGAATAGCTTGGATAAGCTGCTACCCATTTGCGCGTTGCACCGTGTATTTTGTAACGTCATGTGGCAAAGCTTGATCAGCTTTTTCAGGTTCCTTAGTTCCGAAATCGCTCACATAGTGCGTTGGATTGGATCTTGCAGGGATATGCATCTGTTGTTTTTGTAGGACATAGGATTGTTTTTTTGTAGATTAGGCATATGGAGCTATTCCACCAGTTGTCGCGTATACATTCCTCGTCCCACACTTGGTTGATGAGCTGGTGCATGCACCCTACCAGGACATCTCCTCCATACATGTTTGTTTTATATTATATTCAAAAAAAGTTCCAAAACTTCAAAAAAAAAATGTTATCATTAAAGCTAGAAAGATTATATCCCTACAGCCGCATTATTGAAATTTCCCATCCTATGCACCTGCAAAATGTATTATGTATTTGTTAGTGTGGTGGCTACAATAATTTTAAAAAGCTTCAAACAAAATAAAAGCATTCATGATTTAAACAACATGACCTCGCATTATAATCCTTCATATTTCTCTCAAATGAATTCCCTAGAACATCTCCTCAATGTTTATGTAGCCTATATGTAGGTTCATGTTGGCTTACACAAAAATACAAAAAGAAATAGAAATAAATTTGCCGCAGACTTGTAGTAGGTACACATCAATGTTCTGTTCATGTTTCACCAATGTTGTCCGTGGCGCCAAAACGAAAATCATAATAATAATAAAAATAATAATAATCATAAAAGGAGTCTTCGAGTAGGTATAGGTACACACGGTGGTACACAATTTTTGGTTTCGCTCCTTCGAGTCACTCATAATCATCGTACACCGCTTAGTATGACTCGTACATACCTATACTCTTTTCTACATATATACTTATTGGTGGATATACTATATTTTATCCTTCAGAACAAGTGATGGGGAATGAGAGCAAAGGGGGCACAAGAAATAATGTAATATTTCATTTCGCATTTATAACACATCCATTTGGCGTAATGGGTTAAAATGTTCAAGGTTAGGTTGAAACTTTCCTGTAGAACGAACGAGAGATATTTTAATGGGCAGCATCCAAACGAAGGTTGTCAGGGAGGTGAAGTGTAAATGCAACACATTTCCCTTTATACTAATAAAAAAAATATGAAAGAACGAGCACTTCGTTTAAAACTCATAAACCTCTCCCAACATACATTACTCCTTCCCAAGTTCGCTTGTATTCCCAGGTTGACGGTAAAAGCTTAAATAATTCATAAAGGCTTTAATCTAAATAGGTCGGGGAGTTCGAGCATGTGAGGAGGCATTCGTCTGAGGGTATTCATTTTTCTGGAACAGATTTTTTGGTTTAATAATGTCGGTGGCTTAGACGCTGCTGATTGGAAGCGACTGTAAAATTAAATGTATATACTCCCACCCTGATTTACCGAGGGCGAGGCACACAAACAAACATACCTATCATTTATAGATGTTTTATGTGTGTATGTGTAAAATCTACAAAATGTTTTTAATTGTTTTATTTACTTTGCCATGTATAAGCAATAATAAATTAAAAAACTTAATAAAAGGAAATAAATATTTGGGAGCTTGATGCATTTGAAGTACCTTTATAATGTAAATTTGGGGGAATTTCTCTTATTTATGGGAAGTTTTATTAACGTGAACGTGTAAACATAAAATTTTTCCCAGGTATAGGTACCCTATATATAAACTCGTAAATTATGTTTAATTTACAGAAGGCCAAATTATATAATTTAGTTTAATGGAAATTCAATAGCGTTATTATTTAAACAACGAGGGTATTATATAAAAATGGATTATCATAAAATTCATTGAACTCATTTTTCATATTAATTAAATAGTTGTTTTGTTTATCTTCTAACCTATAAAATTGTACGTAATTTATTGAGAATGACAACAAGTTACCCATTTTCAATTCTGTTGCATTAGGTATAGAGGTATTCATCTTTTAAACTATTGTAATTTTAAGCTTGGCCCCCCTTTAATAACGTTGAAACATCTGCAATCGCCTCTGCACTGGCTTCTCTGAATGTGGATAGGTTGCTTGGTGAACTGATTAATCAAATGCTTGCAAGCAGGGTTATCAATTCAAAGTTGGGTGGCTTCTCAGCGAGAAGATTTGTCAGTAAGAGGTACACCGCAAGGCGGGGTTCTTTCTCCCCTTCTTTGGAACTTGGTAGTTAATGAGCTGCTGAATTGCTTAGAAGCGGAGAGCTACAGAGTGATTGCCTATGTGGATGACGTGGCTATAGCAGTATCAGGAAAGCATCCTTACATTTTAAGAGATCTTCTACAAAACGCTCTAAATAAAGGTAACACGATGGGCAGATTGGTGCGGACTTGGAGTTAACCCCCATAAAACAGATCTCATCCTCTTCTCCAGGAAATACAAAATTCCGCAAATGGACCCCCCTTCTATTAAAGATGTTCCACTTACATTCTCAGATGAAGCTTAATACTTGGGTCTCATCTTAGATAAGAAGTTAAGCTGGAAACCTAACATACAAGATAGAAAAAAAGCCACAGTGGCACTTTTCTCTTGCAAAAAAGCCGTTGGTAGTAAATGAGGCTTCCAACCACGCATTACTCACTGGCTATACATTTCGGTAATTAGACCGATTTTAACTTACAGCGTGGCAGTATGGTGGACTACCCTGGATAAAGCGACACACCGCAACAAACTAAGCAAAGTCCAAAGAGCAGAATGTCTATGTATAACTCGAGCACTTCGGTCAACTCCTTCCACTAGACACTCTTCTCCGTCTGACACCTCACACCTCTTGATATTTTCAGCAAACAAACGGCTGCGAGCACAGCCATTCGCCTCAAAGCCTCTTCACAGTGGATCAATAATGAGATTGGTTACTTCGCTATTCTGAATTCATTTGGATCACTTCCTAGCAACACTAACTACACAATCCCACTATTAAACTTCGATAAAAATTTTGAAGTAACCATACCTTCCAGATCCACCTGGGAGGATGTGGAATTTTTAGAAGATCAATCAATTCACTTCTACACCGACTGATCGAAGACCGACTATGGGGTTGGTGAAGTAGTGTACTCTGATAGACTAAATTTAAGTCTCTCATTCCGTCTTCCTAATAACTGTAGCGTATTCCAGGCGGAACTTCTTGCGATAAGAGAAGTACTATCTTAGCTCAAAGAAAACGTGATGTCAACCTCGGATATACGCATCTTCTCTGATAGTCAAGCTGCTATTAAATCCCTGGACTCTGTCTCTACAAACTCTAGAATAGCCCTTAGCTGTCGATCATCTCTGTTGGAGATGGCGCAACAGTTTAATATTCACCTTTGTGTGCCGGGCCATAGTGACATTACAGGTAATTATAAAGCTGATGAAATCGCTACAAGTGGAACATTACTAACCATTTTACCTGAAAAGGTAGATATTGGTATACCCATCGCTACGTGTAAACTTTTGCTGAAGCAAAATGCGTTGGAGAGAATAAACATTAGGTGGGAAAACAAAACAAGTATGGCCAAACCTTGACCTTAAACACTCCAAGTGCTTAATATCTCTAAGTAGACTGCACATAAACTCTATTGTAGGTATCATAACAGGACACTGTTTATTAAGCAGGCACGCAGCGTGGTTCGGCGTACTGTCAATCGATTTTTGCAGAAGCTGTATGGACGAGAAGGGAGAAGAAACGATCCCTCACCTTCTCTGTACTTGCCCTGCTCTTTCTTTAGGAGCTTACTTCTATAACGATCCTTGTGATCTGGCATACACAGACATTTATAGTCTAGCACGCTTCGCCTGGAGCTCGAAGTGGTTTAGCGAGTAAGGAAGGAGCTTTCAAGACTCATGTGGTATCACAAGGGACCAATTTTAGTCTAAGTGTGTCAGTACTAAGTACTGACAGCCAATTCTACCTAACCTAAGCTTGGACCCACCAGGAATTTTTTTTTCAGAAATCTTATTTTTATCGGAAATAACCCAGTTTTTGCCATCAAAACTTTCCAGATAGGTATTTCAATCATCTTCTGCCAAATGTGCAGCTGACTTAAGATGATGCAAAAAAGATTCACAGCACGCAGACGAAAAAATGACAAAATTAGGAAACAAAATGTAACCCAGCTGAGTTTTAGTGGAGAGCTTTCTTTAGACATTTTCAAAATTTCCTAAAAAACCTCCCTAATTTGTAGGGGAGTAAAAGGAGGTAGAACTAAGTTTCTGTTAATTTCTTTTTCTTAAGAAAAAAAATTTTTAATCTTTTTCAAGATAATAAACTAACTCACCAAAGTGAAGTAGGTACAAATGCGAGTAATAAAGCTAAAAATACTTCTGTCATTTTTACCGAAAACTAGACATACTCGTAAAAGAAAATAATGAGTGTCAAGTTAGCCACCAAGCAACTTTGACAAATCGTAAAATGGGTAGGTGGATAATTTGCTCTAAATAAGTCGTTAATTGGTTGTGAGAGATTCAATTTTTGTGTGCGATGTTTTTTATGTATTTTTCAACGAAATTAACTAATTTTACCCAGGGAAAACGTAATAAAGCAATATAATTAATGCTAAACTCTTTTTAAATGTTACTTCTTGTAAATTAAGGAATTTGAGCAAAAAACATAGAAAATATAGCACGAAAATATTAAAATTGTTACATACTATCAGTGGCTTTTTAAAGACAAATTATTAATCAATTAAATTTTCAGGGCCCAAATCGCGTAAGACGATTCGATTGAACGTTTTGACTGTAGCTGTCTCTACTCACATCTACGGGAAAAATAGAGAGAGTAATAGTCGAAACGATGATCGTTCAATCGATTCGAAACAAACTCGAAATTGTCACTTCTAGTTAAAGACTTGTTAGTGACAAATTATTAAACCATTAACCATTCAGTATTTGCAGTTCTTTCCCCTTTTTTCTTAAGTGGTGTTCGCTAAGTTGATATGAAGCTAATAATGGACCCAAAATATAGAAAACATTGCATAATTAATTTAAAATTTTCACAGCTATTTTAAAGACTTAACGGCAAATTAATAAGCCATAAGATATTAAGTATTCAAAGTTTTTACCGCTTTTCGAGTTATGTCAAGCTAGCAAAGCACCCAAAAAACATAGAAAACATTTTACGACAGACTCAAAACTGCCACAAATAATTAACGACTAATTAATGGCACATTATCCACCTACCTATTTCACGATTCGTCAAAGTTTCTTTGCTTACTTGACACTCATAGATAACAAATAACCCAAAAACATCGCACAACAAAATTTATTTTTTCACAAATAATTAACTACTAATTAACGGCGAATTATTGAGCACTAAAATATTAAGTTTTAGAAGTTTTTTTCCTCTTTTCAAAGAAAAACATAGAAAACATAGAATGGCAAACTTGAAACTGTCGCAGTTAATTAACGACAGATTGTGCACCTATCCGTTTTTTGAATCATGCGAATTGCTTCTTTGCTAGCTTCATATCAAGTTAGCAAAGCACCCACAGAAAACAGAGATAAGATTAAACGACAAATTCGAAACTATCACAACTAATTAAAGACAAATTAACGACAAGCTATGCACCTTTCCATTTTTTGACCCATGCGAGTTGCTTTGCCAACTTGATATTAACAAAAAACAGAGAAAACATTTATTGAAAATTCGAAACTGTCAGAACTAGTTAACGGCAAATTATCCATCTATCCAATTTACGTTTCGTCAAAGTTTCTTTGCTAACTTGACACTCATAAGGAAAAAGACACTACTTTTTTGTGTATTGGAATTATAAAAGATGATTTGCTTATCTGAGGAAATTCATTTTAATATAGGGAAATGCTGAGGAGTATTAAGAGAGGAAGAGAAAAGGTGGAAAAGAATTTTGCTCAGAAGTATGATAGGGAAACCGATTTTGTGCACTCCAATTATATGGTTATCAAATGAAAGAGTTCGCTGGGAAGGATACGAAAACAAAAATATCTTTGCTCTAAATCCAATATGGCAGATGGCCAAAGTTGGCGGAATAGATTCTTTTCGTACACTCCCATGATATGGGTATCATATGAAAGGGTTTCCTGAGAAGAATACGTGCATAAAACGACCTCACTCTAAATCCAATATGGCGGACGGCCCAAGATGGCGGACTAGTTATTTTTTTCTAAACCCCATGATGTGGGTATCAAATGAAAGGGTTTGCTGAGAAGAAGACGAAAATAAAATTAGTCCAATCTAAGTCCAATTTGGCGGACGGACCAAGATGGCAGACTAGTTTTGTGCACTCCCATGGTAAGGTTATGGTTTATCATATTAAAGGGTTTACTGAGAAGGATACGAAAATTAATAGTAAAAACACATCTTGAAAAATATGATTTAAAAATAAGAAAATAAATTATTGTTAAAAAAAAACATTTTTAAGAACAAGCTTTAAAGCCTATTGAATAGACCTTTTAAAATAGAAAATTTAATTTTGAACAAAAAGTTTCATAATGTAAAATTGTCAAATTCGGCTTAGTTTTCAAGTTACTCCAAAAATATTGAAAAGTGGCCAGTGTGACCATTCTCGCATTAGTGAATTTGGTAGCATTTTCGGTTTTGAGCATGCTTATGAGCCAAACAAACATATATAATAAAAACCTTTGCACGTAATTGTTTGTACCCCTCATTTTCCAGTCTATTCAATAGGTTATTAATTTAAAGTCTCTAAAAAGAAGAAAACTAACTTTATAAGAAGTAAATCGTGTATAAAACTATAGGTAAATACATCTAAGCACATAAATCTCGTTACGTGCAAACTGGCAAATAAATTGTTTAATGTAATGAATTGATAGGTTTGATTGAATTTAATAGTCATTAGGTACATTCACCTTTTTGAGAACATTTTAGATACAAAAATCAAATATCATTATATAAAAAGAGCAGACTGTCTATCAAATCAAAGCTACTTACAAACCCAAAAAACTAAATTGCGATTAGACACAAGTACAAACAACAAACTTAACTTTTAAAAAGCCAAATACTCCAAGTGCTTCATTATTTCCGTCTGGAGGGTTGTTAAAAGTATTTCTGTAGACTACTCATTCGCACAAGTATTATAACCTCATTTCTTTAAGTTAATAATAAAAAAAAAAAATCGGTACTGAAAAATGATATGCAAAGAACCATCCTTATAGCCATTAAACTTGCACATTTATGTATTTTTTCTGTTTGCATTTTTTTTATTTGTATTTGTTTATATTTTTATTTTACAAAAAGAAAAATATAATAAAAATAATAATAAAAAGCAATAAGAAAAAGAGAAATCATTCAAATCTCAAAAGTGTCACCGTTTTCTTTCTTCTTCTTTTCTATGAATCACTCTGTAAATGAATATCCTTTGACATTTTGAGTAGTCCTAGTAGTGCATACTTGTGTTTGTTGCTTGCGTATACTACGTGCGTTTGGAATCTTCCTTTTATATATAAAAATATGCTGGCTTGTTGGGTGTTTTCAATATAATGCTATGGGGTTGGGGTGCTGTTCTGTTGTTTTTGTTGTTATTTGTTGTAGTTGTTGTTGTTGATGATGTTTTGATGCTGTCATGGTTCTAGTTCGCGTTCTCCATCCCATATTCTCAGATATTCACAAGTGCTTAACAGAAAAATGGAAAATATGTGACACGTTATACAATGATAGTTGTATGCAATATGCAAAGCAACATACATATCTACATACATATATGGCTCCGAAGGACATTATTTTCTTGATGTTGAAAGAAACAAGGTAGTGGCAGGTGTATATATATGCGACATGACAGTATAGGATTAATGTACCTTGTTTCCTTTTGAGTAAATGATGAGGCATTAGGTAAAACTTACAATTTAAAAGGTAATAGGAATTCCTTTTTTTTTAAATGCTTTACAGACTCATTTCTAGGAAAGCTGTATGTGAACCTTTTCAACTAAAAATATTTGTGGCCTGCCTGGTCGAGCTTATACAAAAAAAAAACTCAAAGGCTGGATCTGACCCATATATAAGGTAATTTCGAATTGGTGCCCTTTGAATGAAGACAGAGACTTGAGACGCTAGCTCAAGATCTTCGAAAACCTAAAGCGATTTTCAGCTCAATGTGCTTTGACGAATACATGAATTTTAGCCCTTATATATGCTTTGTCTCTTAAAACTTACGTAAACTTCACAAAAATGCTGCACATTAGCTGTAAACATACAAAGGAAGCTTAGAGCTGAAATCAAGTTGATATGAGTTTGTACGTATTAAAGACCAAATATTCCACTCTGGCAATAAATTTGTTTGATAAATTTCCAAAATCATTTTCTAAGTTCAAAATAGGCTAAACCCGGCCTTTAAGGATAATTTGCCTTTTCTAGTCTCCTAAAATATTATTTTCCTCCTTCTTCCAAGAAAGCCTTTTACTTGATGCAGGTAGATTATGTTTAAAAATGTCTCACCCATTAAGTATCCCCTTAACACACAAGCTATACACAAATCGTTTAGCGTGACAACTCTTTTCTTCATTCCTCAGCACTCATAGCAACTTTATGCCGCAGCGTTTATGCAAAATTACAATTTATTTTCATCTCAAGGATCAATCCAAGCCATTCAAAGAGTCTTATCTCCTTTTTACATATATTTAGGTACCTAAAAACTCCACATTCACATATAACATAAGTTACATATATGTATATTTTTATAATGTCACTGCCACCAACGCCACCGCCGCCGCCAAGAACAAGACTGCAATTTGCAATAGCTGCAGTAGCAGCAACACACAGAACAAAAAAAAAGATAACATCCTGAACATCCTGTTTTCAACCTTTCTACTATTGAAAGGACATTCAACTCATATGCAAATTTATACTAAGCCTGTGTATATGAGAGAGAGTCAACGAGGACGAGCAAGGCTAGAATGACGACAACACCATCCGTAATACTGCATCGGATAAGACCTCTCATCTCGTCTCTCGAGGTAAAGACGTCAACACTTCATCTCTTGATCCTTGAAATTTGTCTACAAAATGGCAGACAAATACAACATACAACAGTAAAACGAAATAGCAAATAGGAAACAAACTCCTAAATCAGGGATACAAAAATAAATGTAAATATATACCTATCTACGTCTGTAGGTATCTCTATATACAAATACAGAGAGATCCTTATGTGTGTACATTAATAAATTCTAATATCCTTGTTTTTTCTGTTAACTGTTCGATGTACCTCAATTTATATCTATATCTGCACCCAGCTCCTGCCATGGCCGCCGGTGCTGTCATCGGTTTGGCTCCTAAAGGAAATTTATTCGTTTCGTGGGGAATTCAAAAAAACGTCGTCATGATGAAAAGGCGAAAACTTCAAAGCTGAGTGGTTAGTTTCAATAGATATGATGATTGTAAGATTTAATTTTAAATTATTACTCCAATGATGATGCGATGTGCTGATGGGAAAAAGCTTGCCGCACAGAGACAAGTGCAGGATTAAAACCAGAGCATTATCCTTCTTACGACCGTCACCGCCGCCGCTGTTGCTGCAGCTATCATCATCGTCGTCATCATCAACGTTGAAGTGGGTATCATCGTCACCGCCATCACCATCATCATCATCATCAGAAGCTAGAGAGGCAACATCGGCAACATCAGCAACATGAAGTTATGTACTTTTTTGTGCGCCTTTCTCTCTATAGTCCCATCGATAGATCATTCCAAAGAACGAGGTTTGACATCAATGACATTCAAGAGGAAGTGCAGATGATAAATGAGAGCCGGGTCGCTGGCGTAGTCGATGGTTTTTTAATGCCATTATATATATAAGGAAAGCCGCCCCCCAGAAACGCCACATCTCTCAAAATGAACCGGGACACTCTTGTGGTTTGGCAACCGATGACATATCTACCTACCTTCCTACACATTTTTTTTAAGGTATTGGCTTTTATACCTGGGCAAAATCTAGTCACAAGCCTCCCCGATTCTTTAAACCTAACGGCATCCAGCCATCCTTGAAAATGTATACCTACTATGCAAACGGCGAAAGTTCAATTGGTTATTCTGATGTCTCTCCTCTGTCTTGAGCATTAGTTGACTTTTTATTATCTCCTGTGAAGGAAACATTTTTCAAATCTGTCATATTCTCTCAAATTGATAAGTTTCAATGTGTTGAAGCTGAAAAGTTTTTCCAGGACTAGATTTATGATACTAGACAAGCAAAAAGGCGCTGCGTGTGCTTAAAATCATCATAATTTCAGTTTGTAAATATTTTTTTCTTAAAAAAACTTAAGAAATTGATAAAAAAAAATTGCTGACCAGTTACTGAAACTATGGCTAGTTGACCTTTAAGGACAATTGAGTGACATTTCAGATGAAATACATGTTTTCAGAATATCCCACAAATGATTTTCTCCAAAAATCACTCTTGACCTTGATTTCTTTCAAGCCTTGATTATGTTTTCTATGGTTGAACAACTTCTATGAAACATAGGAATGTAGTTCACCATTTTTTGACGAATAACTGACCAACTTTGATCACTGACCAATTAGATGGCATACTTTTTATTGCAAAATATACCATGAAATAGCTTAAAGTTTTAAGATTTAGATTCTAGAGGTCTCTCATCGCTATTTCCACACAAATAGTATGAACAAAAGTAGAACTTGGAATTTTATAATTCACGTTAAATCTGAAAGAAATTAATTGACATATTTCAATAGAAAATAGAATATTCTAAGAACTTTGTATAATAATCGTGTAAAACATAACATATTTCTCTACTTAAAAGCTTGCAATTGGTTTTTGAAATTGCTTAAATAACTCCTTAAAAAGTCTTAGCTGAAAAAAAATATATTTTGAATTTTTAAACAAAGGTGTAGCTATATCGTTGGAATACTCTTTTTTTAACTATATGCCTCTAAGACCTAAGGTCTTTTGAATGCAACCTGAATTGCACGGCACTAGTTAGAAAGAGTAGGAGGATTTTTTTTAAAGTAATATTTTATATAAGACTAGCTGACCCGGTGAACTTCAATCCACCATTAATTAAGTTAAGGACTGTGAGTGTATTATATCTTCTTAAAAATAAAATACAATATTTATAAAATAACAATATAACTTCTTTATTACATGAGGTCCAATCGAATAATAAAAATTAATAATAAATAAAAGAGTTTATAGAAAAATCAGAGATGAGCTAAATAATATTTTACAAAGTATATAAGTATAAAAATGAAACAAGTTTTATTAAGAAACACTACAGTCTTCCCCACTTATTAAATGATTTTAGGAACATTTAAAACGAGCAGGAAAACGTCTATTTCTGGTGGATCTTCTTAATTCTTGTTGAACTAATGGTTGATGGTTGTTTGATGGAACAGATTGTTCTAAGTTCTCTTGATGAGGATTTTCTTGAAAATTATTTGAGATGGTGGGAACATTATTAAAATTAGTCTTGCTTGGTCTCGGGATATCATTACTTTGACGTGGCATAAATGAAACGGATTTCTTCTTTATCAGTGTTGATTGTAGCTGATTGATATGCCGTTTTATTAATCGACCAGAGTCAAGATCAATTAAGTAGTGACGATCACCAAGTTTCTTCTTTACCTCTCCAAACTGCCATTTGTTAAGACTTTTAACTTGCACTCTCTCTCCCACTTGAATTAATCGGAACGGTTTGGACTTTAGTTTAGACGGCTGTGGGTGGAACGGAAAAATAGCATCCATTCGGATTCTTAGTTTTCTATGAAGATAAAGTTCTGATGGTGATTTTCCACATAAAAGAGGTGTAGCATAGTATCTTAAAAGAATGTTTTGTATTTTAATTTCGATTGAAGCTGGGTCATTTGATAGAGCTTTTAGTCTATTTTTAAGTGTTTGAATATTCCGTTCGGCAAGTCCATTTGTTGCAGGATGTTCTGGGGCTATAAATTTTTGAAAAATTCCATGAGTTGTACAAAAAATTTGAAATTCTTCACTTCGGAAAATTGAAGCATTGTCCGAAACCATAACTTGGGGATATCCATGAATTGAAAAGACGTTTTGAAGGGCCTGTATTGTCTTTGAACTAGATGGTGTGTTTTTGATTACTCTAACTTCGGTCCATTTCGATTTGGCATCTACGCAAACCAAAAAGTAAAAATTTTGAAAAGGTCCAGCGTAATCGATATGGATACGTTCCCAGTTTTCTTGAGGTTGATCCCACGGATGTACTGGAGCTTTTGGTGGATTTGACCTGTTCGTTGCACAGTTTTCGCAATTACTTACTAACCGCTCAATATCTTTGTCAATGTTTTGCCAATAAACATATCTTCGAGCCAGTTGTTTCATTTTTGTTATACCCAGGTGAGTTGTATGAAGTTCCGATAAAATTTTTGGGCGTAAGGTATGTGGAATGAGGATTCGATCTTTTCGAAATATAATTCCATCTTTGAGTGTAAATTCCGAATCATTTGAACTTGTTTGTAGGTCATTGATTGTTTTTTGAAGTTCAGAATCCTTTTCAGTTTCGTCCTTTATAATTTGTGCAGTAATTTCTTCACTTGAAATTTGAAATAAAGTTTCAGCATACAAATTGTTAACTTCTTCACCAATTGCTTGGTCTGCTAAGGATTCTGAATTTTGAACTGGACATCGTGACAAACAGTCAACGTTTTGATTAGCTTCACCAGGTTTGAATTGAACTGAATAATTGAATCCGGAAAGAAATGAGGCATATCTTAGTAACCTAGCTGACGTCATTTGTGGTAATGCTTTATGTGGATGAAGGATTCGGGTTAATGGCTGGTTATCTGTCACAAGCAAGAAATGTCTTCCATAGATATATTTGTAAAAATATGTTGTACCAAATATAATTGCTAGTGCTTCACGGTCTAGCTGACTATAGTTTTGTTCGGATTTCGTCAAAGAACGGGAAGCATATGCAATTGGTTTTTCAATTCCGTTGAGAGTATGACTTAACACAGTAGCTATACCAAAAGGACTGGCATCAGTTGTTAAAACGACAGGTAAGGTAGGGTTGAATGGCATAAGTATCCGATCGCTGCATAGTTCTGTCTTTAATTTTATGAAAGCTGATTCGCATTTTGAAGACCAGTACCATTTTTGTCCTTCCTGGAGAAGACATCTTAAATCATGAGTCATAGTTGAGAAATTTGGAATGAATCTAGAATAATATGTCACAAGTCCAAGAAATTGTTTCACTTCATCTTGGTTTGTAGGAGAATGCATATCCTTTATAGCTCGTATTTTTGTAGGAGATTTACATATCTTGTTAAATTCAACAACGTGTCCTAAATATTCAATTCTATTTTGTAAGAATGAACACTTCTTTTTATTAATATGTAAGTCATGTTGAGTAAGCTTTTTAAAACATGCAGTGAGATTTTGAAGACATTCACTACGTGATGGACCGTGAATAATAATGTCGTCGAAGTAAGCTTCAACGCCATGAAGTCCTTGAAGAATTTGACATAATATTCGATTAAAGTCTGAAGGTGCCGTTTTTATTCCAAAACTAAGTCGATTCATTCGATAAGTGCCTCGATGTGTTGATATCGTTTGAATTTTGCTGCTTTCTTCGTCGACTTTCAAATGTAGATAAGCCTTGTATAAATCTAACTTGCAGAAAAATTTAGAATTTCGTAGACTATGTAAAACGTCATCAATCCGCCTAATTGGATGATTCGCTTGAACAAGGCGTTCGTTGACACCACATTTGTAGTCTACACATAGCCGTACTCCACCATCTTGTTTCGGTATGATTACCAATGGAGAACCCCAATCACTTGCAGAAACTAAAGAAATAATTCCGTCTTTTTGGAGTGACTCAAGTTCTTTGTCGACTTTTTCTAAAAGAGCATAGGGGACACTTCGCTCACGTGTAAAAATAGGCTTGGCTCCGTTTCTGAGTTGTAGAGAAACTTGAAAGTTTGGAACACAGCCGACCTTATCTTCAAAAATGTATGAAAACGGTTTGAGAATGTCCTCGATTGAGGTGTTTGATTGAATGTGAAAAACTGTCGGTGGTTGTATCGCTTTTGACGTATTTAAATCAATTTTCTTAAGTTCGATACCTAGACTTCTAATCCACTGTCTACCTAGAAGTGCATCATGACCTTCTGGAACAACGTGTAACTCACCAGTTATTTCTTTACCACCATAGGCAACGTTAAGCGAAAGTTTTCCTAGCGGTTTGATAATATTGCCTGAGTATGATCGAAAAGAAACTTGGGACTTGACCAAGGGAATATTTAAATCAAGACGTCGAAAATCATTTTCAGCAAGCAGAGAGTATTTTGCACCTGAATCTACTTCAAACGTTTGAGTCTTATTGTTAAGCTTAACGTCAATAAGATATTTGTCAAAATTAGAAACATCAAATAAATCTACGATTTCGTTTTCAATTTGATCTAGTTTGTTGAGTCCGTATTGCTCAATTGAATTGCATGGAGAAATCTCCGATGTGATTGCGTTTGTTGAAAAATGACTGTTTTTATGGTGAGATAAGAGAGTGGAAAGACATACCTTTGAAACATGACCTTCTCTTTTACATGAAGTGCATTTGAGTTGTGATTTGTTAGTCCGGCACGATGAAACTTTGTGGTTGTTTCGTCCACATCTTAGGCAGCAATTTTCGATTCCAAGAGCTTTGTAGTTGATGGCTTGAGGTTTTGATTTATGATTCCTATTTGTTGAAGAACATCTTGAATTTGATCGATTCTTGGAATTTGTGTTCGAAACTTTGTGTATATCTGTGTGGTTTGAATATCTTGAGTTTTGTTTCAGTTCTTTGCTTTCAATTCTTGATGCTTCGAGAGCTCTAGCTTTTAACAGAATGTCATCGAATGTTGTTGTGTCAGATTGTAATATTTGTTCGCGTAACCAATCATCTCTTAAGCCCCGGATGAATTGTGCTCGGAGAAAAATCTCGGATACTGACACAGATTTTTCACATTCACATTTAACATTGAATGCACAGTCAAGAATGTCTCTTTGCAATGAGGAAACAAAATCGGCGATGTTTTGGCCATCCTTTTGAAAAATATTTAAGAAAAAATGTTGAGATACAACAACACTTTTCTTCGGCGTCAGCATATTCTTGAAATGTTTGGAAAGTTCTTTAAATTCTAGGTTCTTAAGCGGTTTTTCTGGACCAATAAAAGCAGCTAAATTATTGTAATGTTGAGAACCAATAGAAACGCAAAGAAGCTGGTTTTTCTTTTGATCATTTGTTACGTTTTTCATGCAGCAATAATTTTCGAAGCGTTCTAAATAATTCACAAATTTTTCTTTTTCCGCATCGAAATTTTCGAAAGGTTGAATGTTTGTTTGAGATGGACTAGCTTGTAATTGTGAAACTAGGTCTGTTATCACCTTTTGTTGGTCTTGAAATGCTTTAAGCATTTGTTTAAATTGATTTGCATCCATTTTCTTCACTCGTCGCCAAATTATTATATCTTCTTAAAAATAAAATACAATATTTATAAAATAACAATATAACTTCTTTATTACATGAGGTCCAATCGAATAATAAAAATTAATAATAAGTAAAAGAGTTTACAGAAAAATCAGAGATGAGCTAAATAATATTTTACAAAGTATATAAGTATAAAAATGAAACAAGTGATTATTTTATTAAGAAACACTACAGAGTGCTAGCCTTCATATGCGATACCCAGCGAACGTTGTATCGTCTTGAAAAATGCAGATGCAGTCGTTACTCTGAGTCCAATTCTGAACAAACTTCGACGGCACTACCAAAGATTTTTTTTTTGTCATTAAGGTATCGGTAGACCGTGGTCACCTTACTTTGTAATAGAATATTTTTCTTTTATTAAAAAAGGAATGCTTTGGTACAGTGAAAGCTTAAATAAGCGGACACTCATCGTCCCCTATTTGGTGTCCGGTTATCAGGGATGTCCGGTTAAGAAAATGGTTGCCAACATGCAACCTGTTCTTTTTGACATGTCAAAATGAAACGACTGCGAAATTAAGAGCAGTCGAAAATTTACAATGCCGACACGCGAGGGAAAAATTGGAATCATACACTCTCATACACCGGGCAATCTCCTATAAAGCACACAACGTAACAGTGGATGGATTTGCTTATGTACTAAAAATAAGATTTGATTTGAAAATTTGCTGAAAACAGATCCTACGCCCCAAATAAAATGATTTGTCTGTTTGTTGTTACATGAGCAAAAATAAGCGTCAAAGTTCGTTTCAAGGAATTTCCGTTTATATGAACGCAATTTGTATGAGAAACTCGAGAAAATGTTGTTTCCCAAAAATATGTCCGTTTAAGGTAATTTACGCTTATCGTTCGCGAGTACAACTTTTACTATATTTATGCCTTGTTAAAATTTGGTGAAGAGATGATTTTTTTTTGTTTAACATCATTTCAACCTAAAGTTTTTAAAATACTCATTTCTAAAAGCCATTTTGTAACACAAAAATTAATTTTTGGATTCAGACCGGAAGTTTCTGAAATTAAGTTATGGAAACAAAGTAGAAACCCGACCCCGTTGATTGCCCACAAAAACAATTCAAAACCAATACCGAAGATTTATGGTGTTTTCAATGGGCGTCAGAATGAAGAATCTTCTTCTTCTTCCCGGTTTCCAGATTTCCAATCAAAAATGCATTACATTTGTCATCGTCTTCAATATTTTGAAGTTCAATGGTTTATCATTTTTAATTCTTTGATAATTTTGCGTAATGCCCTGAAATTTCACGCAAAAAGCAGTTTTTCTTCCCCCAACAACTATCTTGGACTATAAAAAATATTTTGTTTTCACATTTGATTAACATTATACCAAACCGATCTTAATCCTTTGTAATTTTATATGGTTAGGGTATATCAAATAGATCGCATTTAAATTTTTTTTTTTTGATATTCTGGCCGTCGAGATCGACGGCTCCCTCAACAATTTAACTTAAACCATGATGAAAATAGCTCCCTTCTGCTTCCACCTTACAGCCGATTTGTCAAAAGAAAAAGTGGCTGTGGCTTTGAACGAATCCCCTTTTAAAACCTCCAAGTCTCCACTGTCGATGAAAGCTCCAAACACAATTCGCCATCGGTTTCTTCTTCTCCTCGTTCTTTGCCATGTGCTTAGCTATCAATTGCAACTATTACTTCTCGCCAATTCACCGAGATGTCAAATTATTTAATTTCGCCTCGTTTCCGTAGGTTTGTCGCACAGTTTGGCATTTCGTAACAATACCAAACCGACTGAATTTTTTTTTAATTCAAAAATATTAATCTTTTTGAAAGTTTCTGATAACTTTGAACATTTTTTTGTATGGAAGAAACCATTATTTTTCCATCATCATCATAGTGTCCTGTAACCCCGGCTGGGGCATAGGGCGTCAACAAAACGTCTCCATCCTTCACGGTCTGCTGCAAGGTACTTTAGCTGTGGCCACGTCTTTCTCTGGGATTCTGCTTCCGCTAAGACAGTTGATTTCCATGTTGTTCTTGGTCTTCCAACCCGCCGTGTACCCTGAGGATTCCATTCAAAGGACTGCTTTGCAATTTCATTCCAACGCCATTTACGCTTTCTTATGTCGACGTCCAGCCGCTCTTGACTTGTCCTGCTCCAATTCTTCATTTGATATTATTTGTGGCCAGCGAAATTTTAGGATGTGCCTGCATTTTCTTCGAAATAGAAGACGTGACTTTCCAGGTTTCACAAGCATATAACAGCACGGATTTGACATTGGATTCGAAGAATCTCAACTTAGTGCGTAAGGAGATTTGACTGGATTTCCAAATTGGGGACAGGGTACCGAAGGCAGCACGAGCTTTATTCATTCTACTTTTAACGTCCAGATCCGTACCACCGTTTGCAGAGACAATACTGCCAAGGTAGTTGAACTGTTCCACTACTTCAACTGGCGTCTCCTGTAGAATAATACGCTGCTGTGTGGAGCGGCCTGTGAGCATTATTTTTGTCTTTTTGCTGTTTATTCTTAGACCACTCGACTCTCCCTTCACTTGCAGTGTTTGGCACATCCCGTTCAGCCCACTGATGTTATTTGCCAGTAGACATATGTCATCGGCATAGTCTAAATGACTGAGCCTTTCGAACGGTCTCCATTGAATGCAATGTCGCTCAGCTGTAACAACACTAGCCGTCAATACGTCGTCCATCGCCAGCAGGAACAGATTTGGCGATAAAACATCCCCTTGTCTCACACCCTGTTGCACTATGAAGGAGTCGGATAGCTGCCCATTGTGCAAACCAAATCACCTTGCGTTGTTGTAGGACTCTTTAATAATGGCAACAATTTTTGGTGGAATTCCTCTACCCAGCAACGATCTCCATATACATTCTCGGTTAACTCGATCAAAGGCCTTCTCAAAATCCACGAACATGAGGTAAAGCGGTGATTGAAATTCCATCGACTGCTCGAGGACGATACGCAGGGTGTTGATATGGTCGACACACGATCGACCACTGTGGAAGCCAGCTTGATGCCTCTTGAGTGCATTATTTTTCCATACAAATATATAATATCTAAATGGTTTTAAAAACCCGCTAAGTATCAAGTTTAAGAAAACTTGATTTATGTAGGATTTTCAGTTTTCTACAAAAAAAAAAAACGGAAATATTTCTTAAAAATCTAAGCCACCTGTTTTTCAAATATTGAAACACAATAATGTTCTATCAAAAATCTTGGCTTGATAAGCTCGATAAAAATTCCAACATGAGGCAATTCTCTTGAAACTGATACTTTTGAAAGTGAAAAAAAAAAGTTTTATTTGTTAAACTTTTTTGATGTCATAATGATTTGTATCCTAATTTAAGTTAATGCTGAAATTGGTCGTTCTACAAGTGTTAACACCAGATTAAACATATACAGTTTATGGAAGGTGACGGTATTGGCACGTTTTCGCTTTGCCATGGCAGTGACATTTTTATACTTAAATACACTTTAAAAAAATTATTACAGTTTTTTTCTTTTTGGTTCTTAGTAGCATTTTTTGAGCACAATGCAGCACAACTTTTTTTAGAGAAATTTTAAAATTTCGAAAAAATTCATTGGTAAAATTTGCAAATTTTTTAATTTTTCAAAAATATTTACGGCACAAGCCAGCACAATACAGCACAATTTTTTGTTTGAAAATCGCAAATGGCGGTGCTTACTTCACGCTTCGCAAAACTGTTTTTTAGCCTTAAAAGTTACAAATATGCGATTTTTTTATCTCTTCGGAATATGGCAGCACAAACTGAGCGCAAAATAGCACAAGTAAAATGTAAAATTTATTAATTCATTTTTGGCATAAATCTTACAAATATGCGAATTTTTTCTTATCTCTTTGGAATATGGCTGCACAAATTGAGCACAAAACAGCACAACTTTCACTTTTTAGTAATTACGAAATTTCGCAAAAATTTCATTCGTTAAATTAGAAATTTTGCGAATTTCTTTTTTAATATTTACGGCACAATGCAGTACAACTTTTTTTTTGAAAATCGGAAATGGCGGTGCTAACTTCACGCTATAGCCCTTTGCAAAGTTTTGTTTTGCCCATAATAGATGCAATTATGTGAATTTTTGTTTTTTTTTTCTTTTTGGTTCTTAGTACCATTTTTTGAGCACAATGCAGCACAACTTTTTTAATTAAAAAATTCTGAAATTTCGCAAAAATTTCATTCGTAATTTTTGCAAATTTGTGAATTTTTCAAAAATATTTACGGCAGTACAGCACAACTTTTCTTTTTTCGAAAATCAAAAATGGCGGTGCTAACTTCACGCTAAAAAAATGGGTAGGTACTCTCTAAAAACCAGACCCTTAGTACGATTTTTTTTAAAAAATACCGCACATAGCAGCACAAGTTGGGCACATTAGGGTGCTAACTTCACGCACATCCTCTTTGGCAATTTGTATGTGATGATACATAACAAATAATGCAGAATGAAAAGTCAAAGTTGTGCGATACTTCACGTCTGCGCCCTAGGCACAGGGGAATGTCATTCAAAATGCAAAAATGCAGCTATATACCTGTTTCAAGTATTGAGAAATAAGAAATAGTACGTATACGCCGCAGTGACCCGTATTAATAAAACCCAAATAGTTTTGTTTTTATGGAAAAAAAGACACAAATTCAAATATTAATAATAGAGAATAAGAAAAGATAGATTGAAGTTGCATTTGCAGTTATAGTAAGACAAAAAAATGTATTCTCATAAAAAAAACTTACTATAAAGTGTTACAACCACCATCAGCGAGGTATTCGCTTTATTTGTTGTTAGAAAAAATCTAGGTATCAGGATCTTTAACTAACACAACACCCATCATCTCTTCAACATCAAAAGGTATGATGTGATCATGCAGACTCCTTAGAGTAGAGCCAAAAAAGGTTAGTAAAGTTATGATGTTTTGAAAGTCAAAAAAATATTATTTTTCCATCTTTCAACTTTTTTGTGTTTTCTAAATGAAAATTGAAGTGAATTTCAATGTCCAACTGATACTTTTTAAATAAATGCGGACCTGAATATGATGATTCACAGTTTGAAGGTACTTTAAGTCTCTTAATATAATGTGTCTAAGATATAGGTAGATGTATGTAGTATAAATATTTTTCCATCCTTTGCCAGGATCTGAATGAATATAGCATAAGAAAAATGAAGACACTAAACTCGTCTGCCTTAACATTATGTGCATGATTGATATGGTCGAGACGAAATTGCATTTGTAACAGAATTTCTTCAGTGTCCTTATGTGTGTGATATCGTCCCGTCGCGTCGTTGTCTTATAAGTATATTGTCGACGGACGCAGCTGTCAGGACCAATTCCAATACGGAAATGAAAAATTTAATCAAATCCATCTGGACTAATCAGGCACACCCGCACACAAATGTACAAACACTATATCCCTATATCTATGTATGTAGGTATAAATATACACTTCAAGCTCAAATAAAAACGAGGATATTGTATAATAGGAGTCTTATAGTGGGAACATTTTTAAGAGTGACTGATGATTGTTGCATGAGCAGCAAGTGAGTGAGAAATTTTAATTTCAAATAACCTTTTATACAGAATGTAAGAATACTATAACGATTCGTTTCTATACCTTTTTTATTTCTTTTCTGACTGTAACTGCTGTAGAAGCCGTTATAGATGTTAGATAGAATTTTATATATATGTATGTGTATAATGAACATGTGTATGGGTATGAGTATGAGTATTAAATATTTAACCATTATTCCATCTCTTTATAGCTGTCTGTAGTTTGGATTGTGGACCGAATGGCGTCTGTGAATCGGGAAAATGTCGTTGTAATACTGGTTGGACGGGCAATCTATGCGATCAGCTACCATGCGATGCCAGATGTTCAGAACATGGTCAATGTAAGAACGGAACTTGTGTATGCTCACAAGGATGGAATGGCAGACATTGCACTTTACGTAAGTATATTTTATAAAAATATCAATTTTTATTTGAAATTATATTGTCAAAGTTGACAATTATTGGGGATCTTGATTAAATTCTATACAAAATATAGTTCATTTAAATATGATTTCTGTATAGGAATTATCAATTTTGAAGGTTTCATAGCATTGCTCGAAGTGTTTGAAAGTATTTTTTGTGTTTATATATAATGGAGTTCTAAGGTACCTAATGATTTATTTCAAATTCAGATACATACAAATAGACAGAAGCTGTTAAAGTAATTTTATATATTTTAAAGCACGTTTTAATTTTTTTTTCATAAACTCGTGTTCTGTTCTGCATTCCCAGCGAATAACAAAAACCTTATCTAGAAGACAAGCTACAACTCCTTATAAACCAAATTTTTACTCAAGTCCTACTACTGATACTGACTGACTTTAAAACCACCTCACCACCCAACTAACAAACTCTCCAGAGCTTAGGTCTTATTTTCTCAAAAAAACTCCCATAATTCTCTTTCAGATCTTATTGCTATACTTAAGACATGATCTCTCATTATGAAACAAAAATTCGTCTTTTAACGTTTTTATTATACGAGCTTAGCATTTTTCAAACATCGAATCACTTTAATTTTATACCTAGAACAATTATTCCTCGTGTATATAAATTTAATGTCTTGTAATAATCTTGTTATCAAATTTATGCTCTAAGCGTCATTTTTTAGTCTTTAAAATCTCTTATCAAGAGGTAATAAAGTAACAAAAACAAAACACTAACTATTGGATTCATATGAGATGAAATGTTGCATCCACAGCTGCTTATATTTGATTTATACACAAGTCGTTCTTTTTCTTAAAGTTTTGTGTGTACATTGTTTTCCGACGTTCAGTTTTCTATTGGACTTGCTTCCTGAATGGAACAATTGGATGTTGAATACTACAATTAAAAATTTATTTTATTTTTGACGAATGTAAGCTTTCGGTGATTTATTTTCTTTTGTTTCGGTGTAATATTAGGTTTTTTGACATTATTACACTTGTAAATTTGACCAAATAATTATAATTTTGTTGCCTATTGGAATGCTAATTTTTGATATTCTTTGTTCAGTTATTACAACATTTATGACGCCATAATGTAAATTTATCATTCTGAAACTGTTATGCACAAAACTAAACATATTTCTTACTTTGACATTTCAACTTTTATTGAAACATAAACAAAAGTAAACATTCGTTAGAAAAAGGAACGCATCACCGATATTTGTTTGTTTTTTCTTGGTTTGTTTGATAGCTGTCAAAAAAAAGTCACATAGAAGCATCTCACTTCTCATAACAAGTGCTTGTTTTCATACCAACATAAATGTTACAACACTCTCATAAAAATGTTTATTCAAGAGTTAAAAGTATCGAGTGGACAGCAGCCATATTTCAATTTGAACGAAGTGTTGTTTGTATAGTTTGAGGGTTACCGTGATTTGAAAATAAATCTTAAAAGTATTTATTTGGGCTTCCATTATGATGAATCTATTTAAGATATATTTACCAGTATTAGTGTGTTTATATTAGCCCTGTTTTTTTATCTTCGCTTAAAAAAGTAGCATGTTTAAAACAACAACAATACGGAGTTATACCAAATTGTTGTTGTATTTTTCATACTACTTTTTTTAAGCAAAGATAAAAATGCACTAAAGAACAGGGCTATTGATGTTTATTTTGTCAACTTCTTTTTTTTCATTAAAACGTCTCTTAATCTCTTGTAAATTTTTTGATTATAAATAACAGGTATACAAGAATAAGACCAACAAATCGACAAATTTTCTGCTTTTATACCTTTTTCGTCATATAACATGAATAAATACCATAAATAATATCAGCATAAAAAGTATTATTCTGATTCAAAACAAACATCAAGGTAACCCTTTTTCTATTTCAAAATAAAAATAAAATAATTTAAATATCAATAATTTTGAAAGCGCTTTGTTATTTTTCGAAGTAAAATGTTTAAGTTAGTAGAAAAAGTTTCATTCGCACTAAGATTTAGCTTCACATAATGTGACAAACTATAAATATATTAACGTCACCATGATATCAAAATATAAATGCTCTCACTAAAATACACATTAGTTTTTCACCATGAGACAATGACGATGACACATACAGATAAAAGTAATATCTTCGTACCTACTTTCAAAAAAAGTATAGACAATGTGAAAGATAATCATGTATGTGTATATGTTTTTTTTAATTTTGCACATACTCTTTCTCTTTTCATCAACTCCCACAAGAAGAGACGCATTCTCTTAGCAAGATTAATAGGGCGTTTGTCATCCCATATTAACAATTAAAATGTTTCTATAAGAGGAAAATTAACTCCCATAAGTGGGCCATTTAACGCTTGTAACACTTTCATAAGAATGTTGGAGTAGTCTCCTAGAGTAAAACTAGCTCCCGAAATATAGTCTCATAAGCCGCTTGAAAATTCTTATGAGAGGAAAATTGTTACTTGGGCATTCTACAAAGATTATATCCCTTATTCCCATAATGTGTATTGCCCCAACATTAGTAACATGACTGTCAATTTAAAATACAATTTTACACAATTATTGGCATATTGAATTTTGTAGATGTCATTCCCCAATATAATGTTATATAGCTTTAGCCTAGCTATGTCCTACATATACGAACATTGTATATCCCATTACACATTACACTGAAGCAGGACTTCCTTAGTTTGGTCGCATTCAGTGTAGAATTTTAGCACAAAATCAATTTTTCATCGTCTTCATCCCTCTCTAGAGTATATGTATCTGATGGGGATAGACATCATGACTACCTATACACAGAGTTATCTGCCTCTTCAGCTTTAAGCTGGGGGATTCTTATATTTTTTTTTTGTCAAAAATGTAAGTTGACACATGTTGTAGGTATGCCAACCACTTCTTAAAAAAAAAATATTCAAAGGCAGCTTGTCGATGCTTTTTCTCCTTCCCTTTCTACTAGAAGTTTTTTTTTGTTGAAAACAACAATGCAGACAAAATGTATGAACATTTTTGTAACGAATTCCTAAAACAAAAGGGAAAATTGTCAAAACCACGAAAAATGCCAAATAAAAGTCGAAAGGACGAAATTCTGCTGAGTAGTCCTACCATGCTTACAAAAAAAAAAAATAAAAAAAAAAAAAATTGGACAGAAACCATCTCTTTTTGAAAAGTTTATGCAGTAATCGCGAAAAAATATCTCTAACAATACCAAGTTGTTGGTAAATTTTATTTCCAACCGATATTCCGTGGGGAACAAAAAAAAAATGCTAGACCGGCACCTAGGACGGCGACACACACACACACAAAATTCTAACGAGCCTAGAAGTTATTTTCGTTTTTGACGATGTCTTTTACAGGACATTCCTCTTCTCTTGTTTTTTTTCCATCCGCGATATGATACATTTTTGGTTGATTTAATTTTTTTCGCTGTTTTGTGAAGGTACCTCCTTTTTTTTTCTTGCACTTTTAAATTTTGCAATTCATTTTGCAACAAGGTACCCGTACCAGTGATATTTTATGGTTCTCACTTTTCCACAGTATTCTCTATAGCAGATATACCTATATTATGTAGGTATCTATTGCCACAGGTCATAGTGTTGTATATGTATGTAATTTTTTGAATACAGTGTTTCTACAAAAAAAAAATGTCCACCTAACGGTAATCTAATTTACAAGATATTTTTTTCCTCCACAATATCTACTCATATATTTTGTGTTTCTGTTCTTGTCTGCCTTGTAGTAATTTCTATATCATATTTTATTATTCAGCGTTCACATTTATTTTCGTGTTAACCTTTACGTATTAAATTTAGGAAAAAATAAAAATATTTTTTCTTTGAACAGTCAAAATCTCGTATGCGAATAATGTGAATATTTTGTCTGTTTTTTAATATAAAATCAAAAATGAAAAAATAACGAAGACAACAAAAAAAATAGTACACTTTTTATCACACTTATAAGATATCATATTAGTTTATTTTTAAACTCAAATTGAGAATCCTTAAGGCCAGTTTGTCAGTTTTAGTCAACTCTTATTTAAGTTAGAGTTAGCTTTTCCTCAAAATAAATAAACCCTGGGTTAACTTAGAAGCAGTTTTTCAGTTGAGGAATAGTTTAATTTTCAAATATCATAAATCTATTGAAACTGATGTGTGACTCACATGTCCTTCACTATCGAAATCGATATGGCACCAAAAATTAAATAAATAAATCACTCACTGTTTATAGTCCCCAAATTAATTCATAAATTAGATGATTTAAAACTGAGTTCACATAAGATTTGTAGGAAAATTGGTGTTTTCGTTCCATCTGTTGTAATACTTTCTGACCTATAGCATTGGAAAGGTTTAAATGAGTACTATTTCTTTGTTGTATGGACATGAGTCAATGTCTCGTGCAGGGAAATTATAATGTCCTCATAACTGTAACACTGCGCTATAAGTTAGTTATATGTATACTATATACTTTTCCTGCACGAGATATAGACTTATACTCATATAATAAAAAATAGCACTCATTAAGACCTTTTGAATGACATAAGTAACTCAGAAGGTGTTACAACACTGCGGGACCAAATTGAACCAACAATGAGTAAAATTTAAAGTACAGTGCAACAGTTATTATAGACAGTACCCCTTTACCTTTTTAAGCTGAACTCCTTCTATCATTTGTAATTTCGTTTCTTTCGTAACTTTTAAACAAAACGCACCATTCACTTTGCTAGTCAGGAATCAACTCCGCTACATTTCATTTATTAATCGTATATATTCCTACCTATCCGACAGCCAGCTTCCCCTCTTACATATTCCAGGTAACTTATTGTTCGTTTTCTCTTTTTTACTGCCACAACTCGGCTATCCTGACATTGTAATCGTCCCGATTTACGCCTAGTTAATAATTTATTATTCATTTAAGGTTTTATTTCATACTTAATCTCTGGCACTTCGGGACGAGAACAGTACAAATAATGTTCTTGAATAATTCTAAGGAATTTTTCTTTTGTTTTATATGACAATTCATTATTTTTCAAAATGATATCTTCTTCATTAAGTGTTGAACCAAGTTTTCCAATACAATTATTGTTTAAATTTTGTGCATCATCAACTATTATATTTAAAAATCTTTTACATTCATTTTCATACATATCATTTGTCTTTTCATTTGTACTTTCTACTATCTTTTGTAATTTTAATTTAGCTTTAATTTAAGAAATCCCGCCCTTAAATAGCAGGATATTGCATTGTTTCACCTGACACTAATAACATTTCCATAGGTATACTTTCATTTTCAAATATAGCATTCAATTTTATCTGTATTTATTCCGCAATATGAACCAAAGTTTGATATATTTTTTTAAATTAAACTCATTTTTTTCCATAAACATACTTAAATAACTTAATTTAATCAGGCTGACTCTACTGCCGGTATCTAATAGCGAATGCAATCTTCTTCGGAATCGGAGTCAATATATCCGATTGCTGGCACCTTCTTTCTCTTGGGGCATTGAGCCGCCAAATGCCCCATCTCAGCACAAACGTAGCACGCACCTGGCTTCCTTTTTTCTTTTCTGCATTCGGTCGCCATATGTCCCATCGAGTTGCAGTTAAAACAGCGAACTTCCTTCCCGATGACACCTGATGCCTGTCGTGATGTTGTTGCTGTCGGCATCATTTTCGGCTTGGTTGGACATTTAATTGACTTGAAAGCTTCGAGCAACTGCGTCTTCCTGGTGAAGCATTGTAATCTGGCACTTGATGCCAGCCTCTCGTCCGGTATTCCCTCGATTATATGTTCGATCATTTCGTCCTCCTCTATTTGAAGTCGGCTGCCAAGAATTATTTTTTCTTGAAAATAACCCTGAAAGGTTTCGCCCTGCAGCCACTTTCTCAGCTCAAACACTCGTTTCCGTTGCAACTTAGATGAGTGATCGTCAAAAATCTGCCTCATCTCTAACATTAGTTCATTAAAAGCCACAGTTGTCACATCTCTTCTTGAGTGAAACCATTTGAGTGCCTTGTCTTTTAGTTTAAGAGACACTAGCACTCTCATGTCACTGTCATTCAATTTGTAAGCAGCGCGAACATTCTCCAACTGCTTCTCAAAATGCTCAAACGAATCGCCAGTGCCTTTAAAGTCGACAACAAGCTCTTTAATTTGACCTACATTTTTCGTTTCTTTATGCTCATTCATTTTTTTTAGCCACTCATTTTCTTTCTTTAGCAATTCATTTTCCTGTTCTTTTAACTTCATTTCTCTCTTCATTTGTTCGATCTCTTTTGCTAATCGTTTGCTGTCGTATACGTTCTTTTGTCTTTCATTTGTATTCTTACTGTTGGCTGGCTCTCTTTCATTTGTGTT
Source organism: Dasysyrphus tricinctus (assembly GCA_963921185.1). Lineage (NCBI taxonomy): Eukaryota > Metazoa > Arthropoda > Insecta > Diptera > Syrphidae > Dasysyrphus > Dasysyrphus tricinctus. The sequence goes on along the minus strand of OY992532.1, from coordinate 65,635,985 downwards.
CTCCTGTTCATTATTATCGTCGTCTTCATCATCGGTATCGTTGTTGTCTGCTACTCCATCGTTGTCTTCCCCGTCATCATCATTTGTGTTGGTAAGCGACTCAGAGTCACCGCGCATATGCGCTGGAACTTCCATGAGTCTCAATATTAGCTCCGCCTTGTTTCCATTGGTTTTCAACCCCAATGCATTCAACCACGATTTAAACTGTGGAACGGTGTATTTCTTGAAGCTATCAACATCTGCCATCGTAAGTATTGTCTGTGTGTGTTTTTTTCCGTACACTACCAATTTCTTTTGTTTCTTTTAGGGCGAGGCTCGAGTCTCGAATTTATTTAAATAAACTGCGTACGCTGACGCCAACGGTCGTTTGGGGTTTTCCGTTGAATGTATTTTTTTGTGTGAATTTTACCAGCTCACTCGCGAGGGCCAGACAGAATATTAAATAATTTTGTGTGTGTTTAATAGGTACGATACCACATAACTTAGGACGCGTAGCTACAGATATAAATACATTCGCGATGGGTTCTTTTTTTTTCGTTCAATTAGACTCTTTCTTTTTTTCTTCTTTTTTTTTTTAACTTTCGCTTTGTCTATTCTTTTGCTTTTTAATTATTATTTTATATTTCTTTATCGGTGGGTGAAATCGCACTTCTGAATTTTAAGCTGAACTCCTTCTATCATTTGTAATTTCGTTTCTTTCGTAACTTTTAAACAAAACGCACCATTCACTTTGCTAGTCAGGAATCAACTCCGCTACATTTCATTTATTAATCGTATATATTCCTACCTATCCGACAGCCAGCTTCCCCTCTTACATATTCCAGGTAACTTATTGTTCGTTTTCTCTTTTTTACTGCCACACCTTCACAAGTTTAAAACTTATTACAATAGAATAAAAAATATCACTCATTGATGCCCTTCCAATGATATAGGTCGGAAGGTGTTGCAACACTTAAGGCGAAACTTATGCAGTGAAAGAGTTACAGTGCAGTTCAACAATTATTGTAGGCAATTTCACTTTCACTGCATGAAATACTGACTTATTCTCATACAACAACAAATATAACATTCATTAATTGAGACCTTTACATTAACATTGATATATGTAGGTTGGAAGGTGTTACAACAAACACGACGCAACTTGTACATGAAAAGAGTTAAGATGCGGCGAGATGCAGACTTATACCTATACAAAAAAAAGCATAGTACCTTCTCATTCAGACCTTTGATGCAGACTTATACCTATATACAAAAAAAAAATATTACCGCAATGGAGCGCAACTTATACAATTATGCCATTCCTCCTTTACTAAAAAAATAACATATTTCAGGAGTTAACTCAGCAACGAGCACTTGTTTAAAAACCGCAATTTATTGTTTAGAACGTTGTTATTAACTTGCTTCGAATCAACAACAAAAAACAACGTTTTTATAATGAATGAAAAAAGTATGAAATAATATTCTCCTAACCCCATTTTTATTTTTCATCACATAAAGATTATCGTGAATATAATGCGCGAAAATATTTGTATGATTTAAATTAAAAACGCAGAGCGCATGCAAAATTTGTAAGTAATTCATAAACAGATAGCTCACCTCTCAGTCACTAACAGTTTTATTTCAATTAAAAATATATTAACTGTGGTGTGGGTTGTTTCAGCGAAAGCTAGTTTCAACACTCCTACTATTCCATAAGCCCCAAGTTTTCGCTTAAAATCTTATAAATATTTTCATATTGTATAAAGAGTTAGAAATATATATGGGACTAGGAGATTTTATACTTTCATATTCCGTTTTGAATCATGGTCGTCTGTATGTGAATTCAAAATGAATCAAAAAGAGGTCCCAACTACCCCTTCAATAATAAATTAATAGAGTCTAAGCCCAAGGAAATTGAGAAAGGATGCAAAAAGAGATACTGATACATTTAAGTTTTCAAGTTCAAATATTTAAACAGGAGGGGTATACTACTTACAGATACATGTAAGGCTTAACTCATCCGCCAAGTGTGCTTTTGTTAGTCAGAACATGAAAGTTGACCTTAACAGTGCGCGATTTGCTTTTTTAAAAGTGCTAAATTAGGTAGAACAAACTTGTTATTATACGGAAATCTAGGTCTCACATCTGTCTGTCAGTCTGTTGAGCTACAGCCCAAACTGCTTAATAGATTTTTATCAAACTTGGTACAAAGTAGTTTTTGGTATAACACCTCCCACACATTTTTTCACAATTTTTAGATTTAAAAATAAACAATTAATAACATTTTTGAAGCAATATTAAAATTGCTTATTTTTCCCAAAAAACGGCTCGGGAAAAATTTCTTAAAAATACCAATATACTTCTTTTGATGGTAATGGCCACCTTTTTGTGGAAACCATTCTTCAAAAAATGCATAATAATGGAATAAGGTACCCCCTCAAAAACTATTTTTTCGATTTTCCTTAAAACGGTAAAAAAAGGTACAGTGAAGAATATTCCAATAAAATCTCATGGTTCTTACGCATTTTTTCTTTTCTGTATGAAACTTTACCTACTATAAATTTTTATGACATAGGCAAATATTCTTAAAGTTATGCAAAATAAAAATGTATTTAACGAATTACAGTAAAATTTTTGAACAGAAAAAAGAAATAAAAATACAGAAGGACATTCTCATAAGGACACCAACATTTTTATCAAAAATAACGGTGGATTCAGTACCAGACATTTATTATCAATAAATTAGCCAACAGCATTCATCTCGGTGTCGGCATTGACTCTAAAAGCTGCACAATTCTGCCATTTTAATCGGAGTCCATTGTTCAATTATTCCACTTCAAACGTTTTCAAATTGACGCTCGTTGCCATAAACCCAGAGGTTTTTTGATTGGATTCAAATCGGGACATTGAAACGGGAGAGTTGACATTTTGTTTCTCCTAAAACCAGTATCTCAAACTTCAAGTGACGTGATGCATTCAAAAAGTTATCCTTATCATGCTGGAATATGAAGTCAGTTCCGCATAGCTTTTCAGTTCATAAATCGTAAATAACTTCAAATAAAAGTTTTAAGTAAGTTCTACTCCATGGAGTAGAGCTCACTTAAAACGTTAATTTAAACTTAATTCATTCCCTCGACTTAAGCAGAAGAATATTGTTTTCCAATTGTCTTCAAAATCATACATAACTTCTACCAAAAGCTCATTATAATTCTCTGAGTTTATTCTTCCAGGCACAAATGCAATATTCATCTTTTCATATTTGCCGAAGAAGCTCCCCAAACCATTACTTCCAAAGTTGCAACTCATTCTCACCTCTGTTTAAAAACGTTTGCCATGCCAGTGTGACTAACATCCATTTGAACTGTCAAAATTAATTTTGTTTATCACTAAAAGTCTAGTTTACAGTTCCCGTGCAAAACAAAATGTATGCAAATATTTTTGCATCTAAAAAATAATTGAGTTGAAATACAAAACTATTTTGTTTGCATGTTTGGCTAACATTGCTGTAAGGAATTTCATGCAAGAAAATTCACCGGCAATTTTTTTTCCTACGAAAAAATAAAATATCTTTTTTTTACACTTCAAAAAAAAAAATATATTCACTTCCCAGCATTATTCGCATGCAAATAGTTTTTGCATGCAAAAATAATTGTTTTCCAATCTTACGCCTATATTTTATTAATGGTAGCTTTGACCAAGGCAAACATTTTTGACCTTGAATATTCGATTTTTGTTTGCATGGAAACTGCAAACTATGCTAAAGAGAACTTTTCTCCACTCATCGATAAAGCTAATGTGACTTTCAGCAAAATTCAGCCATGCTTTTTCATTGGCTGCATCTTCTTGGATCTTTTTTGGGTCTTTTTTCAATTTGTTAACGCATTTTCCTTTAAACGGTAAAAAAAAGGTACAGGGAAGAATATTCCAATAAAATCTCATGGTTTTTACGCATTTTTTCCAGCATTATTCGCATGCAAATGGTTTTTGCATGCAAAAATAATTGTTTTCCAATCTTACGCTTATATTTTATTAATGGTAGCTTTGACCAAGACAAACATTTTTGGCCTTGAATATTCGATTTTTGTTTGCATGGAAACTGCAAACTATGCTAAAGAGAACTTTTCTCCACTCATCGATAAAGCTAATGTGACTTTCAGCAAAATTCAGCCATGCTTTCTCATTGGCTGCATCTTCTTGGATCTTTTTTGGGTCTTTTTTTCAATTTTTTAACGCATCTGTTACAAATAGGCAAGCCAAGTTTGGCCTTCATTTTAGAAGCAAAGAGCTTGTCTCTGATAACGTTTAATCAATAATCAAACTTGACGTATTATTTGATTTTTATTTTGCACGTGGCTACCAATGTGTGCCTTACCTTAAGAAGCTGTGAATAACCATATTCGACCTCTCAGTTTGTTTGACAATTTCACGATCAGAAAGGCCACAATCTTTGTATGCATAGTAATTTTTGACCTTTCTTCCACACTTAAAATTCTTCCATGTTGTACGATTAGATTCTACAAATAAATTTCTGATTAATAAAATTGAAAAAACTTACAAAATAATTTCCTGCTATCACTTTCATTATTAAAAACCCAAGCCACTTTATAAAATAAACACTCTTAGTTAAACTGTTTTTAGATCTACGAATTTCCACCTTTGAATATCATTTTTGAGACGTATAAGTTTACAAAAAGAAAAAAAAGGTATAATTTTCCCAAGGTGATTAGAAACGGTTAAAAACATAACGCGGTTGATTTGGCAGATCATTGTTGATCCAATAAATGTTGCCAAATAAATAATGCGGATCAAAATTATCAAAGAAGTGTTTTTTTTTTGTATTTAAAAAAAAAGTTTCAATTTTTTTTTTCGAAAATTCGATATCTCAAAAACAAGTTGACAATTTTTTTTTAAACTGAAAATATTTTAAAAATATTATCCATAAAATATATCTCACCGACTTAAACAGATATTAGAACAAATTAAACTGAATCTTAAAGAAGAAGATTAGTACTCTCAGGAGTCGTACAGCTCGTTGCATATTTAACCTAAAAAATAACGAAAAACCTTGAAATTTCGATTAATAGCCAAATCTAGATATCATAGGATTTTTGTAACTAGTTTTCCTTTCAAAACACTTCATATACGAGACTTCAACTGTCCGTCGATATGATATTTATGTGTTTTGTTATGAATGCTTTTCATAATAATACTTTTTTTTTCATTTTTATTTAAACATGGTTGGTTCTATAGATTCCATTTTTTTTATTTTTATTTTTTTTTTCCTATATTTGCTATAAAACACTTTTCTCTTAAACTTTTAGCTGGCTGTGAAAACGGTTGTTCCCGACATGGTCAGTGCACTTTGGAGGATGGTGAATATCGATGTGATTGCATTGAAGGATGGGCTGGCTCAGACTGTTCAATTGCACTGGAAATGAACTGCAAGGACAATATTGATAATGATAACGGTAAGTATTGCACTCATAAAATTTATTATGAGTTTTGGTTGGGATTATTGAAATTATTTCGTTGGTCAGAACAAAAAAAAAGTTTGTTCTGCGATGACTGTTATTATTTTATGAAAGAATGAGTATTTTGAAAGTTTTTTTGAGATTTAAGCCTTACACTTCAAATTATGTGTGTAGTGAGCTTAGAGCAAACTGCGTAGGTTAAGTTCTTTTGGATTTTGGGTGCATTTTGCTTTATTTTTAGTGACTTTGAACATATAGCTAAATAATACCTTTATTATGTAATTAGCCGCAAAAATTTAATTGTCAGAAAAAAATTTTTTTATCTTAAATTGAAAAAAATTTGAATATTTTAAAAATAAGTTCCTGTCTATAATGCCTTAGCCAGAGTTTGGGAAATAATGATAAAAATTAAATAAATAAATTTGGGGGCGCAACAGCTTGGGGAGAAACAGGGCCTAGTGGCTTACAAATCTCAACCATTCCTCTGTGCGTGTTGTTGGACTGGACTTGAGGGGACCAACAATTTCTTGCCGATTCCAGTCGGCTAGATAAGAAGCATTTTTCATGACAAAAAATACTCTTGAAGGATTTGTCAGTTCCTCGCAAGAGGCAGAAGGGACCTACCTAAAAAAAAGCTTTTATGTTTTCGGTTGGTAGCGGCCAGGAATCGAACCCAGACCTTTGGCATGACAGTCCAACGCATTTATTATTATTCCACGAGGGAAATAATTATACAAAAAATCTAGTTTTAAATTTAATTGAAGAAATTCAATTATTAACTATATATGAAATTGAGAAGTGTCAATTATACATGTAATTTAACTAGGTTAATGTAATTGAAAACAAAAGTTATTATCGAAATAGCCGTTATTTATAATTTTTAAGAAATCAATTACCTTCATAATGTAATCAACACACACAGTGCTTTCCTTCAAGTACTTGCAAAACCCCATTACTTTTTTCAATTACAGTAAGTGAATTACTTTCAATTATATGTAATTTGTTAGTGAGTTTTTTTCAATAACAATTTCAACTAGGTAAAGTTGTTTTCCTATTTTAATCATAACATGTGATATTAATGGAAAAAAATTGAACTATCTACTGATTACGTGTAATTTAAATGAAAATTGAAATAAGTAACAAAAAGCTATAATCATTATTTCCCAACTCTGGGTGTACCTTTGAAATTAAATTTAGGATTCCTTTTATTTAGCTAGATAGATGTTTACTGTTTACTATACAGCCAGCTCAACTTCTAATTTTCTGTCTCCAGTTTCGCACGCCAAAAGTTGGTTGAGAACCTCTTTTTCCGTGCTACCTAAGTGTTGGTTTTCCTCTTCAAATTCGTGCCACCCTTCGGGCTTTGACTTATAAATGTTCTTTGCCAAAGCATAAGTAGTATCATGTCCATCCACTCTGCACGATCCAACAAAAAGCCACACAATACGAGTAAATTCAAAAATATTGAAAATAGGGAAATTCTTCGTATCCATTTTGTAAAATAGCATAGAAAACCTTTAAATACGGGTAAGAAAGTTAAGTCATGTCTTTTGAATTCTCTCTGAGCATTGAATCTATGAGTAAGGACGAAATAAAGTAATAAAGTTATCCTTATTGTCCGAGCCAAAATATAAAACAAGTATTTGACTTAAGTCTTTTAAGAGGACTTATACCGGCATTCATATTTGTCAATACCCTCTTCAAATCCCCTCAACACACACACACACACGCACATATTATATAACTTATGTAGAATCATATCACAAAAACCTCAAAGAAAATAAGCAATTTCCTATAAGCCTTTTCACAACTTATTCTTCACATCATTGTTAAAAGGATTATGTATATAGTACATACCACAGACAATATGCCTTGCCAGACAACCAACTTGCGGATACGGATATCTTAAGTTTCAATTGGTGCGAGACTTTTCAAAAACCTTAACACAAAAACAACAGAGAAGTGCATACAATAAAATAAGAATTGCACGAACACACATACATACATACAAGTACAGAGTTTCGTTTCTACCTTTTATCCTGAGTATACTGTACGATTGGTATTTATTTCCTCTATACATTCTTTAGAAAACCATCATCAACCCTACTGCCCCCCCTTTTTGAGCAACAACAAGTTCCCGCACTCCTCCTACAATTCCTTGAGTGCATTTTCAATAAGCGATGTCAAGCACAGTTGGGGACCTCGTCCTGAGTGGGTTGGAGAACCTGCATTTAAATTGATTTCAATTTTGGTTTTCTCCCCTCTACTTCGAAGCAGGTTGGCGTCATGTCGACGGAATCGCTACCGATGACAAAACAATAAAAAAAAAACAACACACTCACTCACACCTTTTGAATTGGCCCTCGAAACTTAATGTTTGACATCTCTCTATACATATTTGAAAAAAGGGGTTGCTTTTGCTTTTTCGATGTACATATGCTTAAGATCCGCTATCTATCTCTGGGGTCTGTGCTGTTCAACTGAAAGTGTCAGGTGGGAAAAACAAAACACTCACGATATTGAAGGACCCTAAGGAGTGTGTGTCACACCCACACCACACCACACACAGAACCATGCATACCCTATTCAAGCTAAAACACAACATGACAATAAGAAGCTGCTTCTTATCGGAGGTCGAGGATCCTTCAAAGGATATTCAAGGGTTCATCGATTGCGGTGCCATTCATTATTTCCTCCATTGGGCCTCTATACATGATACCGACGCGATGACGACGCCGACGTTGTGTTTTTTGATATCGGTATACATTTTGTGTGTGAGGTCGGATATTGGGAAGGTTTAAACAACACTTTCTTCCGGCTTCGAACATACATGAGAGGTCAAAGAGAAGATTCTTAGGCGAACCTCTTTCATATACCAATTAACAAAAAAGGATACTCATCGTTGAATGATTTACAGCACAGAGAAGCTGGTGGGTAGAGAAAACTACTAGAAAATGCTTCTGAAAAACGGCACTAGGGGAGACTATATACTTATGCTCGCTTGCTCTTGAACGAACTGAAATACCTCTGGGAAAACCAGGAGTGAATTCCTTTCATTCCATTTTGCACTGTATGTCAATAGCGAACAATTTCTTCCTGGAGGTACAGAATGAAATTTGTTCGGAAATGGAAAATTTTCTGAATAGCAGAGTTGTTTCCTTCACTTTTGTGTTTTTGTATGTTTGTTTGGTTGGTTAGTGGATTCTTACTTTTTTTTTTATTATTTTTTTTTTTTATTTCTTTACTTAATTTTCGTTTTTGCAATGCTGAAAGCCCACAAGGACACACAAAAACGGATTCTCGTTTTGCTGCTGCAGTGTGAAACCTTCAAGTCGCCTAAGTTTTCCGAAATCCATTTAGAAATACTCCTATCAGCATTTCAGTTAGTATGAGCACAAAATAATACAACAAAGTCTTGGCACTTGTGGGAGTCGAAGGATGTAGATATGTTTCCAGTGACGCTGACGACGACAACGACGATGACTCTGCACCAGCAACTATAAGAACTTTTTTTTTTTTCTTTCTCTCTTTTATTTTTTGATATATCGAATATCCTTGTTTATTCTGCTTTCCATTTTGTTTGCACACAATTTGAGCACAAAGCGAGTTTCAGTTGTCAAATAACACAACACATTGCAATTTCGATTTTAAATTCGCTTGAATTGCTGCTTGTCGTATAGTATAGAGGTATACCTACCACCAATGGGACCATCCAGGACCATCAGAGAAGTAGGTACCTATGTATATGTTTTGTGCGCGCTATGCCATAGTGAAACATGATTTCGTTCTCATGCTCTAGTAAGTTCTTCACATTGAATGACTTAACTAAAAACAAGCACGATTTGGTATTCATGGTTTTTAATCATTCAACCGCAACGTGCTCACAATCACAATAACACATAAATTCTGTGGTCAATATTTTGAAGGATCTTCGAACGAATAACCACAATTATTGTTATCGATTTGAAAAAAGATAGGTACTCATATTTTTTTATATTTTGCTAAATATCGGTCAACAAAGTAACATTATAGTCTAAGTCCTGGCAGAAAATATTTGAGGTGAACGCATAAATAAAATACGAGGCAGAGGCTCTAGGTGCATGCTTCATGCTTTCGAATACAAAAATTTGGCAGGATTTGACACCTATGTCGGAGACGATAGGTTTTCTATTTTTTGTCAGGAGTACAACTACTACAATTCATTTTTCTTAAAAATGGGAGATAATGCTCTGTTATTTTCTCTAAGTTCACAGATCTTAAAATTTTTAAATATATTTATTCAACGGAGAATAGGTAAATGGTTATCCTATTCTGTTATTTTGGTGGTGTCTGTCTGTTGTTTATGTTACAGTCCTATACTTACTTACTTAAAATGCCGCTCAGTCTGGGTTGGACCAGGGCCTTAACTAACAAGTTTCTTACAGCCGGCTCGGTTTCTAGCTAGCTGTTGCAGTTTCACACTCCAAATTTGTTGAGGTCCACTTCCCCTTGCGTGCGCCACCTGTTGCGATGTCCTCCTCTACTGCGCGTGCCGCCCACGGGGTTGGATTCAAAGACTTTCCAGGCCGTAGCATTAATGTTCAGCCCATTTGTTCTAGGTGACCCAGCCATCTCAGTCGTTGGTTTTTCACTTTTATGGCAAGGTCAGTGTTGCTGTATAGTCCATAGTCTTCATTCTCATCTATGCAGACGGGACAAAAATCACCTGTAGAGTTTTCCTCTCAAAGCAGCCTAACGCTTTCTCATCCAACGTTAATAGTGTCCATGCCTGTTCACCATACATCAGGACCGGGATGATAAGCGTCTGGCACTGGGACACTTTAGTTGCTTGCGAGAGGGATTTGCTGCAAAATTGCCTTCTGAGCCCAAAGAAACAGCGATTGGTAAATGTAATTCTTTTCTGGAATTGTTCGCTGAGTTGATAGCGGAGCCTAGGTAGACAAAATCTGTGACCACCTCAAAATTATAGCTGTCGTCTATAGTGACGTTCTGGCCGAGACGTCAGTGTTGGGTGTCCTTTCTTGTTGACAGCAAATACTTGGTCTTGCCTTCATTCACTGTTAAACCCATCTTCTTGGCTTTCTTCTGAATACTCACGAAAGCACCACTGACTTCACGTTTTGTGCATCCAATTATGTCAATATCATAGGCGTAAGCGAGTTATATTGGACGGACTTTTAAGAGATTGTGCCTCTGGTGTTGACGTGAGAGCTTGCACTTTTCTTTCTAGAACGATGTTGAAGAAGTCTTATGACTCTACGTCGTCGCCTTGTCTTAAACATTTTTGAGATAAAAGGTATCGGTGAGGACTTTGCCAACCTTGATGATAGAACAGCGTGCTTTCTCCATCGTTAACCCGGAAAAACAGACGAGTTTGGGAGGGATACCAAAACAAGAACTTCTCTTGCTTTGAAATCGATGAAAAGGCGGTGGGTAGAGATTTGAAACTCCTGTTTTTTTTTCAAAGATCTGCCGCAGTACGAACATTTGGTTGATGGTGGGCTTTCCCGGCCCAAGGCCACACTGATATGTACCTGTCAGATTGCTGATGAACAGCTTCAGGTGTTCACAAAGTACGGCAGAAAAGATTTTGTATGCAATGTTAAGGAGATTGATGCCTCTGTAGATGGTGTAGTTCAGAGGATCAGCTTTCTTCAGGATGGCAAACAATGCTGAGGCTTCGACCATATTTTACAGATGAGTTTGTGCATTCTCCTAACCAAGTCATCACCAGCCGTTTTATAGAGCTCGGCAGCAAGGCCATCAGCTCCGGCTCCTTTATTCAGTCGCTGGTGCCAAATCAATGGCAAGCAACACGATTGAATAACGCTTCCAAATTGTCCGGTCAGGAAACCGAATCCTGTGCGTTTTTTGGCGAGGATAGAGATGTTTTTATGACTGGAAGTAACTCCTTACAGATTTAGGATAAAATTTAGCCTGGGAGACATTTTTGTGATCCTTTTGCTTGGATGCCATTTCGGAAAATGGCACTCGTTGTCCACTCAGGAAACGGAAATCCCTGCACTTTTTGTGGGGGTGGGCCTTATAATTATATTTTTAACTTATTTCTGACATGCTAAGAAAGTAATTTAGTTTGGGAGTCATTTTCGTAATCCTGTTGCTTGGACGCCATTTTCAAAAATGGCTCCCAATCTGTGGAAAATTGTAAATACATATGTACAAAAAAAACTTATAAATTACTTGGACAAAAAGATTATGAGTTGATGCACCTTCGGGTTAAATATCAGTGTTTCCACATTTGGGGAACATTACTTTTTTGATCATTTTTGATATTTTGAACATGAAAAAGGTTAGAGAAACGCCTCTAGATTCCAAACAGGTTTTGAGAAATAAAATTGATTTTTTGAAAAATAGGTGCTGGAGGAGGTGCACCTTCGGTTAAAATTCCAATGTTGCCACTTTTCAAAACCATACTTTTATTATGTCAACATGTGGGTCCAAAGTGAGCGACATTGACGGGGATGACATGTGATTTTAGCAGAATGGCACAACGTTTCAAAAACAGGTGATGTAAGAAAGGACTTTCTGCATGAAAGTGTCCAGGAGATAACATGAATTGACTACCAATAACATGCTATTTAACCTCATCAGATTTGTCGTGTTTGTTCTTGTATTATTCCATTCCAACGTTGACCAATGATTTTGACACAGTGGCAGCAAAACGTTTACGTTTCGTACAGATCTAGTTTTTAAATGCATTCAAGAGGAGAAAAACAGCATTTTGTTTGCTGTTTTTGAAATAAAAAAAAAAACAAATTCGCACGATTTTGTTGTGGGAAAGACACTTTATGAAAGAAATTTTTGAATATCTCGAAAAGTTTTCAGAATTTAGGTTTTGTTATTAATCAACAAAAGAATTTTTGAAATATATTTTGTTTAAAGGAGCAAGTGACTATCCCTGACCTCCTCTCTCCCCTTGCATACGCCCTTGAAAAATGACAAGTTTTCCATTGTAAACAAAACGGACAGACAAATTTGAACCATAAGAAAAAAATTGCATATTATTGCTAACGAAACTTAATTATTGACTCAAGCACTTATGTGTTGTCTTTTCTTCTTTTAAAACTGCCATAAAAGTTGTAGCAAATGGGTGTGTGTAAGGCTTTTCATAAAAAAAATTAAAACCCCGTAATCATTTTTTTTATTTTTTTTTTATTTTAAGATGGAATGACTGATTGTTCCGACAGTGAGTGCTGTTCGCATCCAGCATGCTCTGAACATATCATGTGTCTATCATCAAATGATCCAGTTGAAGTACTTCTACGCAAACAGCCTCCCTCAGTGACAGCTTCATTCTATCAACGAGTTAAATTTCTTATTGAAGAAAACTCAGTTCAATCATATGCCCACATGGATGAATACAACGAAAAGTAAGTCAATCAGTTTTCATTTTTCTTATACCCTTTTCGAAATTGATTACCTATATATAGTTGTATTATTAAAATTATTCGTTAATAATTTTATAACGAATATTAATTAAAATATTCATATTGAAAAAAAAATATTGTTAATTAGATGAAAAAAAAAACAATTGTTTGCCCTATATCAGGAAAAATATATTTTCTTATTAATTTTTATAAAAATGCACCTTAGTATAACTTAAAATTTTATATGAACAATTAGAAACAAAAAAAAAGAGAAAAAATATATTTTTTAAAATGGTGCAATGAAGAGAAAAAGCTCAAATTTAATTTTAAGTTTTTGATTATATTTGTTTTTCTTATGAAAGTGAGTAGTATTACTTTTTTTGAAAAAAAAAACACATTCAATATCAAAACCTCAATCACATCCTTTCAATCCTGCCCGTTCCCCTCAATGTCGTCTATCATTTATTTAAAAAAAAAATAAAACAATCAATTATAAAGATTGTTGATATTTAAATAAAAATTAAAAAAAAATACAATAACACAAAGTTGAACCTATTTACACAATAAAACTTAAAATTGTTTAAAATGTATTCTTTTGCTTTGGTTTAATTTTAAATCATTTATTTAGCTCTTGTGTTCAAATCAGATTGGAAAAAAAAATTAAAAAACACAAAATTATTTCTTGTTATTTGAGCTTTTTCTTTTCTTGCCTTTGCATTAGGAAAGCCATTGACATTCTTAAACTTATTTTTATGTGTTTTATTTTTTGTATGTGTATTTTCATTTTTATTTAATTTTGTGTTTAAAAATAGGTTCAAACAATGAGGATCTTTAAAATAAATATAAATCAAATACAGAATGATAGCACTTCATTGAGTATGTGTGTTGTCTAATGTTTTACCTCCTTGTGTTCGTCTTACCCCTCTTCATGAGCATATAAAAAAATACTAATAAAAACGTAACAAAATACAAAAAAAAATATCTACGAAAAATTTATATATACAAAAACAGGCTTTGAATAATTTAATTTTTTATTTAATTTAATTAAGGATTTATTTATGTTAATTTGTGTCTTATTTAAGAAAAAAAATCGAATTTTATGCAAATCGTTTAGTCAACCTTTTTGCGTGTTACTTTATTTCAGAGATAGTTCCTATCTTTAGTCTAAAAAAAAAGTCCTTTATGCTTTATTTGCTTGCGATAATTTTGTTCGTTTTTTTTTTTTTTTTTTTTTTGTGTGATCCTTTCATTTTAGTTTTAGTTTGAAGAAGTATAACACTTTCGTTTTTATCTTTCAACGTAGAGAATTTTTTTTTATAAATCTTTTCCCCCCTAATGGGCCGATGAACATCAACAAGACTTCGTGTGTCCTTTTTTGTTGTTGTAATTATTTTCTTTTCAACAAGTTAATTGTAAAAAGCTGAAAAAACTCTAATTTTCGTATACAGAGTGTAAACAAAAATTAAACAACTACCTATATAAGCTTTACAAGGACTTAAAACAACTTTCGTACCATCACAATTGCAGTTTACTTATATTTATACAAAATAACTTGAAGGACACTTCTTGTATGTCTAATACTCTTCTTAAGAGATTTAAATATTTCATTTGATATACTAACATACTTATATAAGCAAGAGTGCAGCGTGTGAGTGTTTTGTATTTGTCTTAAATGTGTGTCTTTTTTAATTTCAATATTTTTTTGTATTTTTTTGTTTTTTATTTAAAAAAAATTTACTTGAAATGACTGATCCAAAGCTATCTACAGAAGAAAAATTTCCTTAAAATAAAATTAAATGTCTCAAATTAAATAAAAATAATATTCACATTAAGTGATAAATTAAACAGCAATTTCAAGACTATTTCAAGACTATTTGCTGTGTCAGGAAAAATCCAAACAAATAAATTTAGATTAAATTTTATTTTTGTTTCTTTTCATTAATAAAAATGATCTTTTTCTTTTCCTGTTAAAAGCTGACATAGCTTAGGCAAATCAAAAGAAAAATCAACTTCTATTATATACCTAACAAAATAAAACATAAAAAAAGCTAAATTTTGGGTTGTTTACTTAACTTTTTTCCTTTTAATTTTTGTCCTGTCTTTTGTGTCCCTGTTGCTGTGGCTCGAAACTTCATGTTATGTGACAAAATCAACTGAATTAACAATAAAATAAAATATTCGAAATACTAACAAAATATCATCAAAAAAAAAAAAAAAAAAAACTTAAATAAAAATCAAAAATAATCACCAATAGTCTATTCTGGAGTTCCTTTACACCGTGGTAAGTCTGAATGACTGTTACAGAAAAACAACTCAATCGAACACAAATTATAATAATTATTAAAAAAAAAAAAACAATACAAACAGATACACCTTTTGTGTTTAAGTTTAAAACTGCCGGTAAAACGAAATAAATTTTAACGCACGATTTTCACAATTGTTTTTTTAATTTTCAATTTTAATTTTCTTTTTCGCATCCAATGTACAGAAAATTATCACAATTCTCTTGAGTTTTCATCAATTTTTCAAGAATTAAATTTCTTTTGTTTCAAAACTTTCACCTGTAAAATAATTTTATGTATTCTTTGTTCAAACCTCTTTTGTGGTAAATATAATAATTACAAACATTAATATTCAATTTAACAGTAAAATGTGTTTTGTGTTAGTGCCCATATAAGTGTGTGTGTTTTTTTATCGTTTCCATTAGACTTGTAGAGAATATTGTTTTGCAGATTTAATTTTGTTTTATTTTTTTTAACTTTATAATAAAATATTCAACTAACACAAGAATTCTTATTTAATTTTTATTTTTCATTGAGTTTACTTATATGTATTTTTATTTTTATGTAAAAGAAAAAATAAAACTAAATCAGAAGGGAGATATTCAATCACAACAACAAAAAAGTTCACATAATACTTTTTTTCTTAAAATATATTTAAAATTAAAATTAAAAAAAAAACAAACTTAACACAAAATACAAAAAATAAATAATTATTTTTGTTTTCAATAATAAATCATTCTTTATTTTATTTTTCATCATTTTATTTATTTTTTTTTCATTTTTGCTGAACATTATTACCACCGACATTATTCACTACATTTTTCTAAAAAAAAAAATAGAATATCGAAACTTTAGGTGCAGTTTAAATAAAATTTTCTATTTGCTTTTTAAAGATTGAAATAGAGACAAAGCACAATATGAAAATAAGTTTTATTTAATTTGTATTTTAATTAATTTTAATTTTAATCGAAAAGTAGAGCTATAGTATCTATTTGCTTATAATTTTTGGTTTTTGTTGAAAAAATTAAAATAAAAAAACGGTCAGAGAAGAAATATTATGATAAATTAAAATGAAAGGAAGAAAAAAAAATATATATATAACATGAAACTAATCCTTATATGTTGAAACCCTAACACTTTGTCCAAATGTCCCAATTGTCTGCGTCTATATCATTTGTTTTATCTGTTCAGTCCACATAATATACACACAATCATAATTTTACACAAAATATTTATGATAAAAAAAAATCTATATAATTTATTGTTTTTATATTTATTTGTGTTTTTGTTTTATGATTTAAAAGTAAAATGCAAAAGTAGGGAGTTTTCTAATTTAAAAGTGTGGTATAAATAATTAAATTAATTATTAAAAAAATTATATTTGAACAATTGGAAAACTGAAAATATTGTAAGTGACTGGGTTTTGCAGCTATATAATAATCTTTGAGCTTTTAAGGCTTTTTTGAAAAATATAATGTTATATTATTATGTAGTTTTATGTTCACGAAAATGTTTTTAAAAAAATTTACAGAAAAATGTATGTAGCTATAGCTATATATCTCCAACTGATTTAATTTAAAAATTCATGGAACCAAAAGTTATTTAATTTTACTGATTACTTTTAAGCACTACCTAAACGAGATAAGGTCAGAGAAGTCTATATTTCAATTACCGGGGGCATTCAAATTTCAGGGAGGGATTGAGAAAAGCAAAAGTTTGATAAATATCTTACCCTTGATCTAATACTCATACCTAGTTTTTTTTTAGAAATTCTTAAATTACGGAAATTACCTACTATTTTCTTTGATATGTTGTTGTTGTCTTGAAATATTATTACTTGCGATACAAATTAATAAAAAGTTGAACCCTTAAGAAAAAACGCTTTTTTCAGAAAATAAAAACTTTTTATTTTTTGACATAATCTCCTTTTAGCTGGATACTATTCATCCAACTTTTTTCTAATTTTTTAATTCCCTCCAAAAATACGTTTTTTGGAAAGCCTCAAAATATTCACTTGTTTCTTGAATAACCTCAGCATTCAAGCCAAATTTTTTCTTCTATCTATCTACTATCTGTCAGTTTGTCTGTCTGTCTTCTCGGCTCCAACTTAAAGGGCTGGTCGTTTTTCTGAAACTCGGTATATAACGTTTCTTGGTTACTCCCCCACACACTCTTAATTTTTTGTAACCCAAAATAAGGGTGCCTGCCTTATATTTTTTTTTGCAACCTCATACGGAACCATTTTTTGTATTTTCGATTTTCTTGGCACAATAGGTGACTGATTGCAATAACATTTTGTATGCAAAAGTTCTTAAAAAACATAACTAGTACTGGGTTCGAATATTTTCAAAATTTTCTTTTGGAATCATAAAAAAATTTTGGAATCATAACCCATTTTATACTTAAACATATCTCAAAAGCGTCTTGTTTGAATTTTTGAAACTTTTTACCTAACAATTTTGTATCACTCTTAAGGAAATTAAAAAAAAATATTTCGATTTTATGAAAAAATAACCGCTTTTATACAAAATTTTAAAAACTTTAACGGTTATCTTTTTTCTCAAAAGCAGATCCTACGATTTTAATCTTCTACTTAATATCGAAAAACTAACATTTAGCGATCATATTTTTTTTAAGAGTAGCTACTTTTTTTTTAATTTTGAACTTTCTAACTATCGGCTTAATAGATTTGAATTGAATTTTTGAATATACAAATTTCAAATAAGATGAAAAATACTGAATATGAATTTTTTTTTAAAACAACAATTTTTGAATTAAAAAAAATTGATTTTTTTTTTAAAGATTCTATATCTCAAAAATATTGATGTTAATAAAAACATAAGATTTGCATACCAAAATTTTTCCTTGAAAATGGTTTGGGGATCTTATACAGGATGATTCGCCTAAGGTATGTAGACATTATATTGAACTTAAAGTTCTAAAAACTTCCGTTTTTAAGTGCTTGACTACGAATTTATAATAGCATTGAATTTTGAAAACTAAAATAGAACTTAAAAAAGAAACAATTTTGGAAAAAAAAACTAGTTTGAATATTTTTTTTTTCTTTCAAAACTGTTTATTGAAAAAATCTAATAAATAACATAAAATAAAAAAAAATAAAATAAAATAAAATAAAATAAAATAAAATAAAATAAAATAAAATAAAATAAAATAAAATAAAATAAAATAAAATAAAATAAAATAAAATAAAATAAAATAAAATAAAATATAATAAAATAAAATAAAATAAAATAAAATAAAATAAAATAAAATAAAATAAAATAAAATAAAATAAAATAAATAAATAAAATTAAATTAAATTAAATTAAATTAAATTAAATTAAATTAAATTAAATTAAATTAAATTAAATTAAATTAAATTAAATTAAATTAAATTAACTTAAATTAAATTAAATTAAATAATATAAAATAAAAAAAAAAACTAAAATAAAATAAAATCATATAAAATAAAATAAAATAAAATAAAATAAAATAAAATAAAATAAAATAAAATAGAATAAAATGAAATAGAATAATAGGCGGGATTTCTGGCCTTACAAAAAGGATAACATGTTAACTTGATTAACTAGTTGAATTCGGAGAAATAGAGATCTGGCTGTATTATTTGTTTTTATATTATTTTGTGGGAACCGAGTCTCATAATTGATTAATTTTTGTTTTCAAACTCATTTGAGTTTTTTTAGATATAACAGGTACCCATACCCAGAGTGATGCGTTTCTGCAACTTTTTGGCAAACCTCAAGACCAAATTTAACCAAACTTAACGATTGTAAAACCATGTGAATACAGTCTTAAGATAGCCTGTTATATATTGCAAACGTTAATTTATGGTTATCTTAAAACTTTTGCTTTAATTTTTGAGGCTTCGCAGCAAAGCAGACTTATTTGTGCAATTAGCGCATACAATGCTGTCTTTCAAGTGCTTAATTGTTTCTGGTATATCGGCTGGGTAAACATGCAACCTTACATATCCCCAGAAAAAAATTATTTTATTGATTAAAATTTCTCAACGAGGTGATGATAGTTAACAGATCCATTTCGTAAAATGTATCTTTCGTGAATCATGGCATGTTTCTTTCAGTAAATAATTGTTAATTTGTGGATTAATAGCAATTTTTCCTTAATACATATACTATGTATGTGGCTTTAATTCGAGTAAAACTTACAACGAAGAAGTTGATGGAATTGTTTTAAAGCTCTGTCATTTTTTGTCCATTATTCTTGGACTATATTGATATACATATTATGAGTGTTTTGCATACCTACTGCTCTTGACCTTTGTACCCAACTCTTACTTAAAGTAAGATATACAAATTTCAAATCCATTTGATACCAACTCAAAGTCATTATAATCGTTATTCAATTGTTTCTATAAATTATAGTGGAGTGATTCACAGGAAACCAAAATCTTTCTTATATGCAAATCTATTTTTTTTTTTTCGAGGACAAATCGTATTTGAATGAATACGGGAAAAAAATCTTTACATTAAAAGAAAACGCTTTCCGATTCCGTTGCGTGTTGCACGTTTATTTTAGGGTTCTGTTCAAATTTTATTATATCTCTGGGATATTTCGAGGGTGTCAATCAATAGCAATGTGACTCAAACAACATTCGTTTGCAATCATAAGGCTCGCACCTTGTGTGTATAAAGAGAGAGGTTCTTTCTAATATCTACTTCTATAAATAAATACAAACAAAAAAATGAAATCCTTAAAGAATACGAACTAAAAGTCCCTTTTACCCTTACAAATAGCAACAACAATACGAGCAATAAAATTTAAGAGGGATACACTAAAAATGGAAATTGGTTTCGATACAAGCTCAAGAAAAAAGAAAATGCTAAAAAAACAAAAAAAAAAAAAACGTCTTACCCTGTAATAAAAAATATATACACAAACTTAACGAAAAATCAATAGCCAAATAACTCCCATACAGTAACGGATCGGCCTTAAATGACTCAAAAGAAGAACTTATGGGCCCAGTTTGAGCTCACGAAAAATTGTTTGTCGATTTTGAAGCTGCTACCTGTGAGCCAATGTGGCTGAAGAAATTTGAAAATATTTGAAGTCAGGGATGTTGTTTTTTTTCATTTCAGAAACAATAATCAATTAGTTTGAACTTAAATCACAATAACTTAAAATGACTTTCAACAATTTTAAGTACATCTTTTGTTTGACAAAAAAACATCTCCAAAAGCTTGAGGACTTTTTTACTCGTATCATTATAAATAGGCCTGATTCAATAAATTTTTTGTATTCCAACCCTTATCTTCCGGTGTTATATTTTTTTGTAAAATTCCAATGAAGGGAGTATAGGGAGGCTTAAATGTTCTCTCTTTCTCTATATTAGATACCTAGCTTTAGCTGAAGGTGTGAGAGAAAACGTAATCACACAATTCGCCGTATAAAGGATAAATATGCAAATATCTTTCAAAGTCGACGATAATGTTCAACGGTACATTTCAAGCATAGCAAATTGTATTCCGTTTTACCGTTCTTCATCCTTTTTATTTTTTTTTTCTAAGGAACAATATACAAAGGTATATGTGTCTCTGTGTTTATGTTGTTACGTTTCGTTATCGAAGTTGCTCTTGCTTTGCAATTCGAATACAGTCACATTTTTTTTTTTTTTGTTGGGGGTAGTGCTTTTGCTGATGCCGGTGGATCATGGAGAGGCGACACTTCTAAATCCACCTGAAGTAATTTGGTTGTTGTGTATCAACAAAATACCATATTTGTGCTGAAATTTGTGGACGTCAATATGTATATTGAAGAATCGAATCGAAACCTGCTTGCAAGGACTTCAGATTGAAATGCCTCTTTCGATAGAAAGAATTGTATATTTGTAGATTTATACGGGAAGGGGGTGCAAGATAATAACACCAGAAGCATCCTTTAAATAATCAATAGTAATTTTATTGAATAGAACAACTTTATTTTGAGTGGTACCTAGTTGGGTAATTTTGCTATAGTGCCTCATTTATAGTTGAACAAAGAAAATTGCACATTTTATTCTCTAACTTGGTATCTACCTATAAAGTCAAAACAACAAATACCTATATTTTAACAATCTTTAGAATAACTCTTATAAGAATATGTATTTATTTTATGTAACAGATCAAGATATATATTGAAGACCCCCTGGAACTTTTAGGGGTAATCATTGTCTACACTGCATTGGACTTTAAATTTATCTTGAAACTAACCAACATGCTTCTCATTTTCTTGAAAACGGCATTTTTGCATTGTTCCCTTAAATTTATATATTTATAAAGGGCTGTAGTTATGTTCCTACAGTCCCTTATAGAGACTGTACTTTTGAAAACAATCAAAGTCAAATCATTTATATGTAAAAAAATAAATATCAAGGGACCTAAATGGCTACCTTGTGGAACACCATTGATAACAATAAAATAATCAGATTTCTCACTTCGAAAATTAACAAATTTCAAGATATCGAATTTTCAAAAAATAGTTTGAAGCTTTTTTTTAATTCAAAAATTTATTTTTTGAAAATTTTGATAATACAAATTAACCACCAAAAAAGTGGGTGGAATAATTCTGCCTGTCTGTCTGTCTATCTGTCTGTCTGCCTGTCTGTTTGTCTCTCTGTCTGTCTGTCTGTTTGTCTGTCTGTCTGTCTGTCTGCCTGTCTGTTCGCCTACAGCCTAAATGGCTCGATCAATTTTCTTTAAACTTTGTACATGGTGGTTTTTGGTGATTATGCCCACACATTTTTTCATTTTATTTTTTGAACCAAAAGTAACGGCACCTGCAATACAATTTTTCTTAGCAATTTAACATAATCGTATTTCTCTCAAAAACGGCTGGACAACTTTTCTTAAAAATATTAAATAAACTACTTTGAATAAAGGCTACCTTTGGTTAGAAAACCATTTTCCAGAAAATGGTTATTAATGGTACCTCCCAAAGAACCATTTTTTTAATTTTCGATTTTCTGCAAAACAGTGTTAATGATTTTATTAATTTTTACTTTACGGAAGCTTCCAAAAAATATTGATAGTTTTGTGTACCAAAATTTTTGAAAAAAAAATATTTTTTGGATTTTTGAAAAATGTTTCAATTTTTTTTTGAAAATCAATATATCGATATACCTTGTGGCATGATGGTTAGTGCGTAGGAATGTCATGCTGAAAGTGTAGGTTCGATTCCCAGCCGTGCCACCTAGAAGCAGAAATGTTTTATCCGAGGTACTGCATCTTGCGAGAAACTGACAAATCCTCCAAAAGTATACTTGTCATGAAAAAGTGCTTCTCACTTAGCCGTTTGGACTCGGCAAAAAACAGTAGGTCCCCTCCGTTCCTGCCAACAACGTGCACATAGGAATGGTTGAGAGTTGTAAGGCCCTGGTTCTTCACGAGCTGTTGTGCCATCCAATTTATTTATTTAATATCGAAAACGAAATGATCAATTTTTTGAAACTCGATACTTAAGAGTTTTTTTAGTACTCCCTAAAATATTTTAGGAAACAAATTTAAGTTTATGAAAAAAACGGTACCTTCCATACAAAAGTTAAAAAACCGCAAAGGAAAATATATTTTTTTTTTCTCTAAAACGGAGGTACCAGGTTTTGTGCATCCTTTCATATCGATACCATCTTTTTGTTTATATTTCAGATAATTAAAGGTCAAAGAAGAGATTCTGTTAATTTTTTGCAAAATTTTATGTCCCGTTTGTCCTTGATCATAAAAACTATAAATTCCTGCGTACTCAACCGCGCCAAGAGCTTTTCCTCTCACCCATTGTCTACTTTTTCTCAATATTTTTGTGTCATGTCAAAGAAACCATGATATAAAACACAAACAAAGCTTTAAAGGGTCTGACCTTCAAGTACCTATTCAAATGAACAAAAAAAGGGCTACGAGTTGCACATGAATTTAAGGAAATGTTAAAAAAACGTGTGATGATGGTAATTTTAAGATTATGTGTTTTCTTATTGGCTCTTAAATTGGATGCTTTCTCTAATGCCATTTACAAAAATTCATTTAGTCCGCTCAATTCGGAGATACATTTTTTTTAAAAACCGCTCCAACGATATACAAATTTTTTTCCATACAATCATATTCAATCAAGATTTAAGATGGCAAGTATTAAGAGTGTTGAAAACTGTTAAATACCGAGTTTCAAAAAAAAAAAAATCAGGCTGATTCGTTTATAAAATACAAATTGAAGCTTAAGAAAAAATTATTTTGGTGAACAATATAATTAAATCTTTCTGTGAGCCTCTTTTTCAGAAAAAATCGAAAAACGATTCTTTGGGACGTACCATTAGTAATTTTTTTTTTGAAAAGGTAAGCCTTTTCCAGAAGTATTTTACGTATTGATTTTTTTAAGAATAGTTGTAGAGCCAATTTTGAGAAAGATATGATTTTGTAAAATTTCTAAAATTAATTGTGTGGTAGGTACGCTCCATACGATTCAGCCTTTCAGGATGTAGCCAAACAGAGAGAACTCTGAGATTCCATTTTTTGTCTTATTCGAGCTTATTTTTTTTTTTTAATTTTTATATTAGTAGGTAGTTCATTTAATGTCACAAGTAAAAACTTTCAAAAGATCCTAAAGTCTTCAGTTTATTGGTTAAAGTCTTATGATACAATTTATCAAAAGCTCTACTAAAATCCGTAAAGACAAAATCCACATGTTTTCTATCTTCAAAAGAATCTATACAAATGGAAGCAGAATTATACGGCTTTGTAAAATTTTACTTATTTTTGACGAAACCATGTTGGTTGTCACAAATAAAATAGATTTTACAATAATAAAAGGATAAGAATTTATAAATTATGCATTCCAACTGTTTCTGAATAAATTCAGAATTAGCTTATGATGTAATTTTGTACCTCTTTTAAGGAACCGCTGCGCTGTTATATAAAAACACTTTTTCACAAAATAAGAATAACTGAGCATTTAAGAGGTTCATTTAAAGGAATATTCTGAATAAAAAGATTTATTTTCAATTCGGAGAAGGTATGTCCTTCAATCTCTTATGGTAAGTGACCATAATACATATATGAGACAATAGGAGCTACATTATATGAAAATTTCTCCATACATAAAAGCCATTTGAAGCCCGCATTAAGTAATACATGTATATAAATGAAAGAAAGGAAAACAAAAAAACCTTACTCGGATTTGAACTTTGAATAAGATTTTGTGTCGCCTTCAGCGAAAAAAAAATATTCTCACCACACCGATTTTTTTTTTTTCATAGTTAAACGGTAGTCAAAAATTCCAATTTTAAATGGTTTTATATGTAACATAGCTGTGTAAATGACCTTCTTTTTTCACAATAATTTTTATTTTTCAACTTTAAAGTATACATAGTTTCAATTGGCTTGGAAATAAGTTCGTTTGAGTGTTATACTGGATACCATGGACTGAATCCTATTATCTATTGCACCTGAAGCCTATTTTTTTCCTAGGATACTGGCTTTTGCTAGGAAGTGAAAAATCTAACAAGAGTATTTTCTCTTGTAATGAATAAGTAATTCTCATTTCAGCCTCTGGAGTTCCCAGAAAGTTGTTAATTCAGATGTGTGTAGCCTGGTTTGTAGTTAGAAGGGTTATAAATTCTATGATATTTAGTTTTTGGGAATATTTCAATATATAGGTATGCCATACAGGTCAGTAGTCAAAGGACACTAAATTCCTAAACAGCTCCAACGATTTAAATGAAATTTTGGGTATAAATTGGATGAAATGTTGTACTTGTGTCCCCAAAATGAGGCCCTAGGAAATAAAGCTCCAAGAAAAAAGATTCAACAAGATCCTTATTTTGATATTTATTTTAGTAAAACTATACGCTGTGAAATAAGGTTTCTTTAAAAATTAAAAAAGCCCACAAAATAAAATAAGGCTATAATTTTGTTTGGCCATGATTCATATCGTTTCTAAAACTAAAATTAAACCATAAATGTTCATAGAAATACCTGCATTACATATATTTGTGTTCTGTATAATTTATTTGCAGCAAACACGCCAATGCATTTAAAATTCAATGACAAAACGTAACATTTCAAATCGCGAGTGGCAAATTATGTTTAAAATTATTTTACAAAACTGACAAATTGCACCTTCAACCAAAAGTGCTTGACTTGTCAAAACTAACATATATGTGCTAAGAGCAATTATTTTAAACTAAAATTGAAATATTAACAGGAAAAAAATCTTGTACGTATTTTGTTGATGGTAAAAAGAAACGAAATTAATTTTAAGTGGTCGCATTAATCTAGTATGATTCACTTTTGTTAAAGGAATTTTAGTTTAGGCTCCATAATTAATATTGAGGTTTACATAAAAGTGGCCGGTCAAATTTTAGGTCAACTGATTAATAACTCGAAAAATTAAAAATAATCTAATGCAATAGTTTTAATTATGTTGATATTTTTCTGGTTGCATTACTTAAATATGATATCAAGTCAGATGATAAAAAATTGTTAAATTGCTATTATATCTTATATATAATAATATTATAATTGCTCCATAAATAACTGTAGTTTCACTGTTTTTCCAAATGACAACTATCAGAATTTTTAGCCTGAAGTCAAATTTAATTAATGCAACAGGAAATAAAATGCACGACTGGGTCGCACGTACTTGCTCTTATGTTGAAGACACTGCGAGTTTAAGAAAATTGTATATACAAACATGGAAATTATGAGAGAAAAATTTAGAGAAGCATGAAATACGACATTTAAATTAGCTAAAACAGCTCTTTTGACAGTTTGAGGTGAAAAAAAATATGCCATCTTAATTCATGATGGAATATGATTGTATGGGAAAAAAAATTTAAAATCGTTGGAGCGGTTTTTTTTAAATTAATTTTGTATATATAAAATTCTTAAAACATTTTTAAGAACAAATTTTGGTATGCAGATTTAAACTATATATGTGTATATAAAAACGAAATTTGAAAAAAAATTGTCAACCCGTTTTTGAGATATCGAATTTTCAAAAAAAAAAGTTTGAAACTTTTTTTAAAAATCCAAAAACTTTTTTTTTGAAAATTTTGATATGCAATATTAATAAGTCTTATCTGAAATTTGTATATAAAAAAATTCATTTAAATCCGTTAAGCTGATAACGAGAAAACTCAAAATAAAAAAATACGTTCTATGACAGGTACTACTAATAGTTGCTATGCGTAAAATTTTATAATTTTTGATGGTAGATCGTACTAATTTTAGTATATGAAAAAAGTTTAATCAAAATAGTAGGAGTCGTTTTCAAGCAAAAAAATATTTTCCTTTGCGGTTTTTTCACTTTTGTATGGAAGGTACCGTTATTTTTTCATAAATGTAAAATGTTTTCCAAAAATATTTTAGAGAGTACTAAAAAAGTCTTAAATATCGAGTTTCAAAAAAATCTATGATGGCGTTTTCGAAATATTTGATTTTCCAAAAAAAATTTTGAAAATTTTTCTTAAAAATCCAAAAAATATTTTTTCAAAAATGTTGGTACACAAAACTATTAACATTTTCTGAAAGCTTCTGTATAAAAAAAATAATTGAAATCGGTCATAACCATTTTGAAGAAAATCAAAAATTAAAAAAATGGTTCCTTGGGAGGTACCATTAATAACCATTTTTGAAAAATGGTTTTGCACCCAAAATAGGCCTTTACTAAAATAAATTTATTGAATTTTTTTTAATAAAAGTTGTCGAGCCGTTTTTGAGAAAAATACGAATATGTAAATTTGCCCACAAAAATGTATGGCAGGAACCGTTATTTTTGGTTCTAAAAAACATGAAAAAAACGTGTCGGCAAAATCACCAAAAACCACTATGTACAAAGTTTGAAGAAAATTGATCGAGCTGTTTTGGCTGTAGACGAACAGACAGACAGACAGACAGACAGAATTGTGCCACCCACTTTTTTGGTGTTCTCTATCATCGTAATATCATGTTTGATTGTTATCTCAAAAATTTTTTTTGCACGAATCCAAAACTTGCCTTATAGTACCTATAATCGCAAGTAAAAAGTAGGTAGTACCATTGAATTCAGCATTTCAAAATCATTAAGTCTGCCAAATATCATTAATTTGCATCAAGAATATTGCGAGGGGAAATGATTTTTGTCGCGAAAATTCAACAAACGGACCACTGTATGGCAATAATGCGTGATTATCACCTCGATTTATCAACCAACAGCTAATTTAAAAAAAATGCTGGGTACGACCCAACCTGGGGCCCGATTTTATATTGTTGTGAAAAAATTGCCACTTCAAGATGTTCAATTTCCAATCAATTGAAGACCAAAGGGTGTGGTTTGCCTTCGAGATATAAGAGACAAAAACATTGTTTAACATTGAACAATAAAAATTTCTTTTTTCTTATACAAAAAAACGGCGTTTTTTAATTTATCATTTTATTGAAATTTTTCTTACAAAAATCCAACTAATTAATATCAATTATTAACGTGTATATAGAATAGATTTTTAAGCCAATATTTTGTCGTTCTCAGAGTTAAAAACTTTTTCCAAATATGTTTTAATTTTTATTTTAAGAACACTGTCAGTTAATCTGTTTTTATTTACATCAATATAAATAGAATAAAATTAACCCGAAGCAAATTAACTCGATAGCATCATTTGCTCTAGAGATATTTGAGACTAATAAAAAATTATACATTGAATTTTCCTTTCTGCACTTAATGACATTACTGTCTATAAAATAAAATTCTTTGAAGTCAATATCTTTATTCGTTTCTGAGATATGGTATACGTCGCAGTGTACATACGAACCTTTCTCAGAAAGTAATTTTCTTGATATGTAAGTGGTCCCATCGCAAAGAAT
The DNA here is from genome assembly GCA_963921185.1 of Dasysyrphus tricinctus. NCBI lineage: Eukaryota > Metazoa > Arthropoda > Insecta > Diptera > Syrphidae > Dasysyrphus > Dasysyrphus tricinctus. The sequence goes on along the minus strand of OY992532.1, from coordinate 65,608,029 downwards.
TATTAAAGAGTAAGGTTAATATAGTAATTAACACGACAATAATGCTAGTACACAAAAAAAATAAAATGGACAACTTGGTCGCAGGAACCTTCTCTTCAAGAAGCTTAGAACTTTCAAAAATTGTGTAACGTTTCAAATCATGAAACTGTTTTTTTTTTTATTTCGGTTAAGTATCTGCTGATATAACTGAAGAAAATTAGACGATCCTGTTAGAGCCTACGAAAATTAGACAAAAAAGTTTTGGACAAAATTGAATTTTGGTGGAGATTAAAGTTGGTAAATCATTTGTCTTATTTTTTAATGTGAAGGGAAAAATTGTAGCTTACTAGATTGTACACAAAAAAATAAGCATAATACTTTTTCCGCACAATCAATATATTCTGAAAATAACGTGCAAGAACCTTATGGTGTCAATTTTTTTGTAAATTACATTACTCGATGGGCAACATTTCTTGTACGATTTGTGTTTCGTTACACCACCTCCTTATAAAACCATATTTTTGGGGTGTCCTGGGATTACGCGAGATGGATGCCATCTAGAAAAAAAATGTGATTTTGATTTTATTCCATAATTTCATAGAATTTTATTTTAAACAATTTAAGAAATAACATTTAGCATACAAATTATCTTTAAAGTGAGCTGTTAACAGACTCTCTTAGACTTATTTATAAACTATAAAGTTTCTCCAACTGTACATGTACAACGTCTCTAATCCTGAAAAGTTTATTAATTAGAAAATATACACGAATAGAGGCGAAACAAGCTTAAACTGGTTCATAGAAGGTTTAAAGCCTTAGTAAAGCCGTTTTAGTATCTAAATGTCGTTTTGACATGACATCGTGTAAGATTTACAAAAAGGAGTGTAAAGGTTTTACCTTTTTATAACTAATTAAGACTTCTTTTATTTAACTAAACCATTTTTTAATTCCTTAACCAAAATCTCATCAACTGAAATGAGTAATTGTGGAAATCCGGGGGTTTGCTTACGTTTTTAATAACTAAATTTTAAGATTGATCTTTTTGTTGACACAAGGAGGGCGTCACTAAAACGGCTCAGAAAATATTTTATAAATAAGGATTTGTATGACGATGACGTGGCGAAAAGACGGAATAAGTGCTTTGTCTGGGTTTATCTATTCCGAGAGTGAACCGAGTTCATAAGTATTTGAACATAAATATTTTTGAAACCATAAGAATAAGGCTGTGTCAGTTTATTAATCTTGAAATAATATCAGGTTAAAGTTCGTCTTTTAATTTTGTACTCTACAAGCCATGGAAACCGTTAAAAAATTAAAGTTTTTATTTAAAATTAGATTTTATTGAACTTTTTGTAATTTTTGTATAAAAGTGATGTTGTTTAAATACAGTAGACTCCCTCTAAGTCGAATTTTCATGAGATATCAAAATTATTTCGAGTTAGAGAAAAAACAAAACATACACGTTTACAGAAATTTAAGGGGAGCACAAAAATATGGGAAATTTGACTTAGAGGCAGTCGACTGTATTCTAAAAAGTGTTAAAAAACTGTTTAGTACAAAGTTTCAAAAAAATCAACTGATCATTTTCCGAAATATTGAGTGTAAAAAAAAGTTTTAAGTAAAAAAAACGTTTAAGTTTTTTTTATCCACAAAATAAATTTTTGAAAATGTTGGCACAGTTTCAACTTTCTGGGAGTTTCTGCATAAGAACAGAAAATAAAAATTAAAAAAATGGACGTTTAAGAGGTACCATTAATAACCATTTTTTGAAAAATGGGTTTTCACTCAAAGGTAGCCTTAACTTGAAGCTATTTATTGATTTTTTAAGGAAAATTATTGCGGAGCCATTTTTATGAAAAATAAAATTTTATTAAATTGCTTACAAATTGTATGGCAAGTATCGTGATTCTAAGAAAGTTTAAAAAAAAATGTAGGGGGGAGTGAGGGAAATCGATCCAGTTAAGGCCTTAGGCTATAGCTAAACAGACAGACAGGCGGAATTGTGAGACACACTTTTTTCGTCTTCTCAATCATATCGTTCTGACAAATCTGTTCAAAATCTCGAGTTCAGTTTTTTTAACGAATGCATTACTTGCCATATAAGAAGAAATTAAGTTGAAACATATTTTTGAAGCTGAAAAATCACGTTCCGCCAATTTTCAAATAAAGTTTCTTGTCATACCTTTCAATGATTTTATAAAAACCGTGCAAAATGAGACTTTTTGAACTTAAAATATGCATTTTATTCTCATTTCCTTGAACATTTTTTTCTGAACTTGTTGAGATTTACCTTTGGACCGACGATATGAATGTAAGGTGTCTATATTGCAACTTAAAAATATTTTTTAATAGCTTTCTTAGTGCCATGCAATTCAAATACCTTTTAATAAAATATCCTGATCTTACAGGGTGTATAGTTGTTAAAAATTTGTTTGGTGAAACTTTATTTACTTGTGAAAAATCACTACTTGAATAAGACATTTAGTTTTGTGGTACATGCTTCTCTGGATTTTACAATTTAAACATTTCATGGTCAAACATTTTTACAAAATCTTTAAAATAAAACTTTTATCATGCAGAAAATAAAAAAAAAAATTGTTGTCTTCCTCTTGCGACACACACATGTTTGTTGTTCCCTGCCTCTATATTTAATTTTTCGTCTCGAAATCCCAAATACCCTATCATCCCTTATCACAACTTTCGAAAAACAAACCATACAAATAAATTTTCATTGTATCTATCTTTCGTCCCCATGGCGGCGGCAGTCGTCGCTCGGTGGCAGTGGCGGCGGCAGGCGTCGAGCAATTTTTAATTCATTTATTCACTCAAAATGCAGTGTACTGTCTTCAGAACATAAGCAAGCATTCTCCTTGTGCTTGCTACTGGTCCTGCTGAATAAGCCATGCAAGTTGAACGGAACATTACCTGCATTCGAAATGATGATTATGCTCCAACTGATTTCAAACACAATCATTTGCTATGCCACCCCCAGTAGTGCTGCCGTATATAACGCTTGTCGCCGTCGTTTTCGTTGTCGTTGTCGTCATAGTAGTTGTCGTTCTTGTACTTTGGGGAGAATGCAAAAGGCAAAAATATATAGAATAAGTAAAGCAAAACTAAAAAAAACAAAATAATAAAACTAGGTATCTAGATATTCAACTGCATTTCACAGAATTGCAGTTTCAGAAAACTGTTACTCGACTTTATACATATAAATTCGCGAATGGAGGAAGGCAGACAAAGAAAAAAGTGCAATGTCCTTTCCTTGTCAACTCAACACCCAAACCCTTCACATCACATCCCATGCCACCCCACCCCTACCCACCATTGACTCCAACTAAACCTCCACCACCGCGGCCACCCCCATACCTTCTCTCTCGCCCCTTGAATATAATTTACTTTAGTCTTCTTGTCTATTTTCACTTAAAAACAATTTGCTTGATAGCGAATTTTCTTCCTTCAATTTTCTCTGTACAGTCAGTCAGTCTCTGGAGGAAAATTCTAAATTTTATCCTCTCCCTCCCCACAAATTTCTCTGTCTTTTCCTTTTGCTTTTATTTTGATTTTTTTTTTCTATTTGTCCTATTTTTCTTGTGGTTTCACAATGACGACAGCTTCCTGTTCCTGCTCCATGTCTTTGGTTGTTCTCTTTAGTACGCGGACGAAGATGATGAAGTACATAATAAATGTATAACGGTAAAGGAAGAAAAAGAAACAATACCGTTGAAAAGTTTCGCTATTTTGTAAGTCGCAATCAGTTTCCAATTGAATAGAAAGCAAAATTATAATATCTTTCCGAAAAAGCTAGAAAATAGATATACTCATTGTCAGGACGAGTAGTGTTGTAAGAGTAAATATTTTTTTGTCAGTACCTGCTTCCGGGAAGTTGTATACTGAACGTTTAAAATGAGATTTTTTTTTCTGTTTTTTTTTTATTCATTTCTTTGAACAGGAAGAAAACTTTAAATTTTAAATCTAAATTTTACTTTTCGCAGAAATACAAATAATATTCGTTGAATATCCAATGGGTTAGCTAAATTTTCTTCATTTTCCTTTGACTTCAGACTGACATAATAGCTTTAACTGTGTCATTTATTGAGAATTATTATTATGTTTAAGAAAAAAATGAAAGCAGAATGCTTTTAGTAAAATGCAGACGACATTTCGTGACTGACCAACTAAATAGAATTGATGTTGATCAACTAGTACAATAATGTAGGTCGAACTTTATGTCATTCGACTGTAGTCAGGTGGACGTGTCGTCGTACGTGCTGCACGCAGGGTATAAAATGTAACTTGCGTTGTCCTGCAATGAGTAATTAAAAAACTATTTCTATTAGAGTAGGTCAGGATACTTACGTTAATAAGTCGGATATGTAATCTATTTTTGTTATTAATGGATGACAATAAATTAAAGTGGACACAAAAATGAAAAAAAAAAACATAAAACAAAGATTATATCTACAGATTTTAATAAACAATTCCAATACAATAAGTTGCGAACTATGTACAGGTAGTTAACAATAATGTTTCACAGTTGAAATATTTTTTGTTTTTAATTGCAAAAATAGAAAAACTTATAATCAAAGCTTTATCTGGCTTACAACAAACTTTTAAAATGTTCATGTTTTAAGAAATAAATGATTCGCAGCCACACAGTGGGACGAGGCGAAATTTAATTGTGATAAAAAGTGTGGGATGTAGGTAGTTGTGCAGGTTGAGTTAAAATAAGAGACCAATTTTACAGGAAAGGGTGGGTCGATTTAAAAAAAAAATTACTTAAATTAGAAAAATAATTATTAAAAATCTACGGTAGCCCTTGGACAATAAACTGTTATAGCCTTTTTTTGGAAACTAGAAATCAAATCCTTTAATCTGTTTCAAAATTAAGTTGCCTTAGTAAATTTTGAAAAGAATTGCTTCAAGTTCAAAATTAAAAAAAAAATTAAAATAACCTCTTTATATATGTACGTACATATGTATATAAAAGAAGTACGTCTTTCAGAATTAGTTTGGCTTTCAGTATTCAATAATCGTTTGAATTTGGAGTAAAGTACTAGAAATTGGATGGATTTACGCCTCCTAATTTTTGTGCAAATTGAAAATTAGAAAAATTACGTTTTTCTATTTTCGATTTTATTTTTGATGAAAAAAAAATACTGGTAACACACTGGATTAGGATTTTATGTTCTTAGACGAAAAGAAGTTTTTTAACAAGGGAGGAAAGGATTGAGTGGGTATAGTTAGATATTTCAAAGGAAATTCTAAGGACACTCACATTTTTGAACTTGAATCACCCAAGAGACCATTTCTTGGCCAACGTTTTCTAAAATGAAAAGTTGAATAAAATTGTTAGTTGGTGGTAGTTGGCAGTGGCGTGGATAGGGGGGGATCAGGGGGATATATCCCCCCCATTGGGATCGATAATTGCTCAACATAACCAGTCATGAACCAAATAAGTTAAAGAAACGCACTCAAAGAATGAATTTAGACTTGGTCCAAGCTATGAATCTCTCCAAAGATTTAAGGGATCAACTTAAAATTAAACGGGCAGAAGACGACTCATTTTCGAAAGTGTTTGAAGATGCAAAAAAAATAGCTGATGTCCTTGACATTGACGTTAAACATAAGAGAATAGTGAACAAAAGAATCGTTCGAACCCTTCGGTTCAAAGTACAGAAGAATATTTTCGTGTTACTGTTTTCAATCCTTTTCTCGATTTCTATGTGATGCACCTTGGAGAAAAATTTACAAACCATGAAAAAATACTAGAAGGGTTTTCGGTTCTTTTCAAGGATTCTTCATCTGAAATAGACAAAGCTGCTAAAAAATTTAATGCAACTGTTGAGTTTTACCAAACATATTTGACTGTCGGACCATCTTCTATTCTTGAAGAATTACAAACTTGGAAGAGATATTTGATCCGAAGGAATAATACTTCCTCTAAGAACTCATTGGAAGCGCTCGATAGCTGCCCCGAAGAAAGCTTTCCTAATATATATATTTTATTAAAGATATTAGCTACACTACCGGTTTCAACGTCAACTCCCGAAAGAACTTTCTCCAGTTTAAAGAGAATAAAAACAATACAAAGAAGTATGACCAACGAAGTGAGATTATTGAAAATATGTCTATTTTAATAACAGTGTGATAAGATTTGGATGTTTACTTATTTGCAGGATCGTTTGGATGGTTTGGCTGCTCTAGCTATTCATCGCGAAATACCGATAACAGCAGACGAGGTTATAAGTGTCTTATCTAAAAAGAACAGAAAACTGGATTTTATTTTGTGATTTATTTTTTAAATTAATATTATTTTACTTACTTTACCAATATTTATTCTAGTTCATATTCAAATTAATGCGTATAATATATCACCCCCTGATTACAAGAACTAGGTAACTCAATTTTATAAATTTTGGAAATGGCAGTCTTTACAGAAAACTAGCTATTGGAGAACGATGAAAAGTTTAATTTTTATGTTCCTGAAACTTCACAAATATCCTATATTCTTCTATGATAGAAAAAGATGGGACAAAAAGTTTTTAAAACTGTACAAAATAACACCTTTTTGTCGATATATCATAAAAATTAAAAAATTGAGTTACCTAGTTCTTGCAATCAGGTGACGATATTATCTTTAAAAAATATAATTTTCTTATGGCATACATAATGAATTCAATGAAGTCTTGTTATTTGTTTTCTTTTTTTATTACACTAGTTTCCAAAATTTTGGGTCAGGGTCCTTCGAAAAAATATATGTATTTTCTAGACTAATTTTGGGTCACTGAACACGAAAATCTAAATTATTTTTTTTCCAAAGAAGCGTTTGCGAGATATGCGCAAAAATCATTTTCTCAACAATTTTTTCATATATTCCCATAAATCTCGCTAACGGCATAGCTAATTTACATAAAATGTGTATTTCTGAATGATGTGATCTGTTTCCTTCCGACGATGTACTGCATGTATAAGTCGGACTGAAATGTTATAAGTTACAGGCATTCAAAGTTTCAAAAACGAGTATTTTAGAAAAATTTCTTTTTTTGGTTGCTCCATATGGATAGAAAAAAAAATATTTAAAATAATTTTAAGGATTCAAGTGAAACACAATCTTTTTAACAAAGATTTGAGCCAAAGTTTTTTAAAATCGGACGATAAATGTAAAAGTTATTAAATAATTAGTGAAAAAAGGCTATTTAATTATTTTCAATAAAAGTCATATAAATTTATATTAGGGTGTCTGTTATTTCCCAAAATCATTTTTTAAAATCAGAAACCCCTAAAATCAAAATTCTATTTCCTTAATTAAAGTTTTTGACTAAAAAATTTTTGTCTAAGGTGATAAATCGTTGCCTCTTAGGCCATTCTCTTTTCCATACAAAGGAGAATTGAACACACCAAACTCCAAGACCATATAATGACGTGATATATATCGTTGGAAAGGTATTTTTATGAATTACAATAGTTGCTAAGAGAGTTCATTTCAAATCTCTATGTGAAAAAAGGTATTCGCTAGTTAAGGATAGTTTTTTTCACACCAAAATGCGCTGAAACACATTTTTGGCCAGCGAATAACTTTTTTCACGTAGGGGTTTGAAATGAATTCTTTCAGCAACTATTGTAGTTCATAAAAATACCTTTCCAACGATATATATATCACGTCATTATATGGTCTTGGAGTTTGGTGTGTTCAATTCTCCTTTGTATGGAAAAGAGAATGGCCTAAGAGGCAACGATTTATCACGTTAGACAAAAATTTTTTAGTCAAAAACTTTAATTAAGGACATAGAATTTTGATTTTAGGGGTTTCTGATTTTAAAAAATGTTTTTGGGAAATAACAAGATACCCAAATATACATTTATGTGACTTTTATTGAAAAAAATAATTAAATTGCCTTTTTTCACTAATTATTTAATAACTTCTACATTTATCGTCCGATTTTGAAAAACTTTAGCTCAAATCTTTGTTAAAAAGATTGTATTTCACTTGAGCCCTTAAAATTATTTTAAATATTTTTTTTTCTATCCGTATGGAGCAACCAAAAATAGAATTTTTTCAAAAATACTAGTTTTTGAAACTTTGAATGCCTGTAACTTATAACATTTCAGTCCGACTTATACATGCAGTACGTCTTCGGAAGGAGACAGATCACATCATTCAGAAAATACACATTTTGTGTAAATTAGTTATGCTGTTAGCGAGATTTATGGGAATACCTGAAAAAATAGCTGAGAAAATGATTTTTGCGCATATCTCGAAAATGCTTCTTTGGAAAAAAAAATAATTTTGATTTTTGTGTTCAGTGACCCAAAATTAGTCTAGAAAATATATTTTTTCGAAGGACCCTACCATGACCCAAAATTTTGTAAACTAGTGTTATTAAAACTTTAAAAAAAATTAGCGATCTAGATCCATCCCCCCCCCCCCATAGCGAAAAGCTATCTACGCCACTGGTAGTTGGTAACTATTTCTGTATAGTAATGTTGTATAGATACTGACTTATTCAATAGAAGTTTAATTAAGAGGTTCCACAAAACTCCAGGTTTTTGGCGGGCTTACAAAAATAAAAATAAATGACATACAAATTATTTAAATAAAATGATTCAAATGATAAACAACCATAGGCCAAGAAAAATGGGTTCCGAGGTTGAAAAAATTAATTCATGAAATATTAAAATTGGAATCGACGCAGAATTAAAACTTCTTTAACATATTCAAAGTCCCCCAAAATCCCCGCATTGGCTTTTTGTGTAGATACATTTGAAGAGGTGCAGACGGGGAGAACTTGGAGGTCTATCAAACAAAAATATTTGTTTGGGTAAAACCTAATCATATGATACATGCTTTTAGGGTAGTTTTTAACGTTGAATCTAATGAAACCAAATTCAAAATGATACAACCACCCAAAAAAAAGTTATAGTTCTTTTTATGTAATGATGACATTTTGTCTGGTACAACAGGTAAAATGAACCGAAGACCCTTTGAAAATAAAGGTATGTTAATGTAACTTTGAATAAATGTTCCATGTGTCATACGAACTAAGAATCAATAGAGTCCCTGAAAATATCCATGGTGAAAGAGTGCTTTTTTAAGGGGGAGGGGGAATTGTACAATGTTTACCATAACATCCACGAATAAACTCTTACACTCATGAAGCTTGCCAAAAATATTAAATTTATCATGGCAACCAAGAATTAAGAGCTCTTTTCAATCTCTCACAAGGCCGTAAAGTAATTTTAGCTCCTTTTTCATTATTTATTCATTTTTATTTTTGTTTTTATTTTTATTTTCGATACTGAAATTTCAGAAAGCTGTGCTGCTACATTGTGGGCGCGTAAAATAACACGTACAACATTTTTGACAGCTATTCCATCAGCTGCAGCTACAGCTCCATTTGCAGCTCTCTATTATTTTCAGGCAATTATACTATTTCAGTTAAGCCTTTTTGTTCGGTTAGCCACACAGTTATCATCAAAAAATTAGAAAATTTCAAATTTCATTCTTAAATTTTAAATTGGATCCCTTTCTCTCTTTTTGGTAGAAACCAAATGATAGTAAATGAAGGCAGTTATTCAAGAAAACCATATATTGTACATCAGCTGTGCCACATGATAGCCACATTGGACCCCTTCTATTCTTTCTGTTTTTAATAAAAATACATATTAGGGTGGCACTTATTATAAAGATTTTTTAATTTCAAGCTCCCACCCAACCCCTTTAATTAAGTAATCGGTTTGCGTTGAAACTTTCCGGCAAGCACCATTTTAAATCGTTCAACGTAAATACGTTCCGACAAGCACTTGAAATTACCCATACAAAAAACATGGAGATTTCTCTCTTCCAAAATTTGCAGAGTTACGTTACTCATTCCATATAAGAGTATCGACTAGGCATATCTTATTGGGTATAGTTGACATAACAAAAGACATCGGTGTAATAATTGACTCGACATTAACTTTCAACTATCACATTGACTATATTGTAAGGCAAACTCCATTCCTGGTTTTATTTAACAAAATCCTAAAGATTTTGCATATCCCCATATGCGTTTAATGTTATACACACTTCATTCGTAAAGTTTATTCTTGAGTTCTCCGATCTTATTTGGAATCCGGCCTACCAAGTTCACTCTAATCGTGATTTAAAAATATATATTTTATGAAAAATTCACTGAAAATACTTTTTTGATTTTTTGAAAAAAAGTTGCCAAATTCGATATCTCAAAAAGAAGCTGACAATTTTTTTAGAAATTTAATTTTCTCAGCATCTAAAACGGGTTGCTGCTATGAGATTTTGATCTTTTCAAAATTTCTCACGAAATTTCTTACAAGATCAACCAATTTGTATCCCATGTTGCTCTTGAAGTGTGCTAAGTTATTTTTAATAACAGATTTTTGCTGAAGAATTCTACTAACGGAAATAGGGTTTGAAGGTGAAAATGAAAGTCGAAGTGTACTGAATTTTCAATTTTCACAACCTGCCATACGCCTTGCATGTTTTCCTGCACATTACTTATGATGTGCAGCGATGATGCTTTCGGCAGATCCCGTATTTTGTTCACACACGGATGGTTAGTGACTGCTTACTAACTTATTCACTTGGCTTGAATCTGGACATCAAACGTTTAATAGTCGACTGGGAAAAATGACCATGTAATCCGTCAAGTAGGTGCATAATGCAATGTGCATCTTTTCAAGAAGAGAACAACACCCATTGACTGAATTCGACGCGCCGTCATAACATTTATGTATGTAGTGTAGGTATCTAGATTTTGAAAGAATTAACTTAAGTATTTAAGGATGTTGTATTTTTCAATTAAAAAAAAAACACAAGAATTCCTACTAACAGTACCTGTTATGAAACGGCTTTTTGGATTTCTGATTTTCTCATTAATGAGTTGGGCCATTTCAATAAAAATTTTAATGCAAATTGAATACCAAAATTTTAGAACAATTTTTGGCTTATTAAAATATTTTATTTATATTAATAAATAATCAAAATGGGCTCATCAACAATTTTTTGAAAGTATGGCACAAAAATCTAGATTTTGATTTGATTACGGAAGCTTCTTAATGACTGGCAGTACGGCTTTCATAGCAATCTGGTGATCTGATGGCATATATCACTGAGCAGTGGAACAAATCTTTACATCGTTTTGGAGAAGTAAGATTGTTGCACTTGATATTTAAAAAGTGTTTGATAGAGTTTGGCATCAAGCTCTCTTATCAAAAATGCGTGCATTTGGTATCGATGAATCTTTTCTTTGCTGGATTAGAAACTACCACTCGGACCGCTCAATACAAATTGTATCGGATGGTTTTTTGCCTGATATTCATAAAATAAGTGCTTGTGCGGCCCAGGGCTCCGTTTTGTCTCCAACTCTCTTTCTTATATTTATCAACGATCTTCTGTCTGAAACTTCTAATCCATTTAATTGTTTTATTGACGACAGTACCCTCAGCTTTTCATATTCGTTTTCAGATTCACATCCTTGTCCTTTGGATGTGGAACTTCAACGGTAGCGTATGATGAGCTCATTTAATTCTGTTCTCGACAGCATTATTCAATGGGGAATCAAAAATATCGTAAAATTTAATGCTTCAAAAACCCAATGCTGTCCCCTGTCATTAAAGTGGAACCCACTTCCTATGCTGGTATCCACAAGTGGCACTTGCATCGAAGAAACCAAAGAGCTTTCAGTCCTCGGTATGTGCATCATAGATCACCTTCTGTGGAGTGACCACATATTTTATGTCGCTAAAAACGCTTCTAAGTGTTTAGGTTTCCTTCGACGATGCAAGAAATTTGTCTCCCCTTCTGATCTGGCTACAATCTATAAAGCCATCATCCAACCTAAGCTTGAGTACAACTCCCACATCTGGGTAGGTGCTCCTATAACTCCTATAACTCACTTGAATCTTTTGGATAGAATTCAAAATAGAGCCTTAGAAATTATAGGTGATTCAACAATAACGCAATCAATAACATCTCTGAATCACCGTCGAAGTGCTCCATGTCTCTCTTTATTTTATCGCTATATTTATAAACAGTGTTCTAGTGAAATAGCCAGTTGCATTCCTTCCCTAAAACAATTCAACCGTAATACTCGCACTTTTGGAAATGCTCATCAGTTCACCCTTGAGCCCAACTTCGGACGTACTGTCAAGTTCAGAGATTCTCTCTATAGCTGCACAACAAGAATTTGGAATTCTTTACGAGGCTCCATTTCCCCCCTCCCCCCCCCCCCCCCCCCCATTTTAATATTCAAAACTTCAAAGCCAATGTGCATCGGTATCTCCTGTTAAAACCTTCCTAACGCTCGTACTGTGTGCTAATCATCTTAAGTATAGTCATAACCCCTAGAATGCACGCAAAATATAAAAAAAAATATAACAAATTAATTTTTAAGAAAACCACTCCAACATTGAAAAAAAATTTGTGTTGCATAATATACTCATATTTCCTATGAGTAATTTTATGGCATTCATGTTCTTGAGGTCGAAACTATTTTAGGAGTTGTTAATACAACAATTTAAATAACGTATTTCGTGCTTATTTATATTATTCTAAAATTCCTTGCCTAGTTTTTAAAGTTCTTAAGTTCCAAGAAACTTGTACTATAAGATCAAGTTAGTACGACCTAGTTGTGCATATATTTTTATTTAATCAACAAATTGCTTACAGTTCAACCAAATTTTTGAATATGTATTTAGAAATTACTAAAACTCAAAAAGAGTTTAAAAAAAGCTTAATTCTGTTCCCATTATTTTTTGTTTGTTCTTATACCTTTATATTTCATATTTTCATTCGAATTCTTCATTCAAGTTGAATGCAAAATTATACAAAAAGTAAAGTATAACAAAGTTTTGTTAAATATAAAAACTTTTCTTAAAAGAATATGAAAATTGATTTTTTCAAAAGTTAAACAAACAACAAACAAAATTTCTTCCATTTTCATTGTGCTCCTGATGCTCATCCAACTCATGGTTTAACCTCGTTAAATCAAACAAACTGAATTCAAATTCTAGCAAAACTTATCATCAAACGTTTTTTCAAGAGAATCTCACTTTTAATCCGAATATCCTTGGAAAAAATTTATTTTTTTTAGCCATTTTTCACAGCTTGAACCAAAGTATTCTGATTAACGCAAATTAACAGGCAAAAAAGTGCAAAATAACAAAGCACCCAACAGACACTCAATCAATTTCCAATTAATGCTACGAAATAAATTGATGTAAGCTCTGGTTAGGGTATATAGATCTCTCTCTCTCTCGTTCTCTCTTTCTCTCTCTGGGGAAAAGCAGAAGGGCTATTTTGCAATAACCATCGCAGTAATTTTCTTGCGATCCTACAAATTTCAGTTTTATTCTTTCAAAATGGGGTCTATAATGAACCTACACACAGATACACAACGATTACGGTACATCAAGCTCCACTTGGCTCCCAATAACACCATCTTCACCGCTCCAAAACTTGGACGCCATCGTAAAATCATTAGTTCAACTTCATTAAATCAAATTAATTGGAGTGTGTTCGAACCTTGGAGAACTTGCAGCCGCAGGATTAATTTTTTTTTTTTTTTGTTAATGTATATGTATGTATGTGTATAATTTGCCTTCAAGCTAAAATATTTTCCTCGTTCATTGCATTCTTTGGAAGGAGAGACGGACAACGATAAGCACTGTCCGAGAATATTTCGGCTGATTGTTTGTGTATTTTTCAAGAGGGTTCTCAGAATAATTCTAGTTACATTTAAAACCCTAAAATGGAGGATGATAACGCTTGAATTGTCATTAATCAAAGCCCCCTCCAGCAACCAGCAGGGTAAATAGAGTGTGATCAACAAAAAAATGCCTGTTTTTTTTTTTTTTTTTTTTTTGTGAAGCTTTCTTCTCCTTTTTTCCGTTCTGCCTCCTATGAGTCCATTTCAAGTGACTAAACGTTAATTTTTGTACGACATTTACAATCTGTGTTATCCTGAAAAACACTGTGACAGAAATGTAATTTGTTAATTATCAAACTTATTCAGGGAATAGTTAAGTACATAGTTTGAGAACGGTTGATTCAGCCAGATGTTAAGGATACATAGTGGATAGATAATTTCTGGGTAATTTAATTGAAAATTTGTATACATGGACAGATATATTGCAATGCAATTTGATTTTTTGTTAGCTTTTCGGAAATTATGTACAATTTTGGAAAATTGGAAATGAATTCAACAAAGATTACTTATAAAGACTTTTTTTCGAAAAAAGTTTATTGAACTTGCATGAGCAAAAAATTTGTATAAAAATACTTCAGTGTCCTAAAAGTAAAAACTATTGGCCATTCGTTAATATTAAGATTAGTAATTATTCCCACGCTCATCTTCAATGATAACCTTGTTGTTAGTTCCAAAGGCAGGGCCAATATATTTTGTCGCCCCTGTTCTTCAAGGGTCCATTTTTCTTTGAGACCAATACAGATTTTAACTTACACAATTGCTGGTGTACCAGAAGATCTCAATATTTGAAAATCCTCTGACTTTGATGGTACCACCTTTTGTATTGAAGAAAACAAGCTAGAAGGACCTGTGAAAGCTAACGAACCAAATTTTTGCATGACCAAAAATTAAGGCAAAAAATACTACAGTGTCCAAAAGGTAGTAAGCATTTCTGCCATTTAAAAAAAAAAACATTAGAAATACCACTTCCTCTTCGATTCCAACACTCGTCTTCAATGACATTCCCTATGTTAGCTCAATAAATGAAGCCAATTTGCTCGCAACACGCAGTTTGCTGTTAACTCAACGCTGTCTGAGAATGTCATGACTCCTCCTGTAGCTAATTGAGAGCGGTAATGATTTCATGGGATGAATCTTCTTTCGCACTCGTGCAGTGGCAAGATTTCTAAAAGATCTTGACATACACAAATCCGCTAGTCCAGATATTATCCCTCGCATTTTTCTGAAAAGGTGCTCTTCAATTCTGGCAAAGCCACTCCGTACGCTTTTTCATCTATCCTTCTCTTTTGGTCTCTTTCCTCGTGGCATGATGGTTAGTGCGTAGGACTATCATGCCGAAAGTATGGGTTCGATTCCCAGCCGTTCCACCTGAAACAGAAAATGTTTTATCCGAGGTACTGCTTCTTGCGAGGAACTGACAAATCCTCCAAGAGTATACTTGTCATGAATAAGTGGTGCTCATTTAGTCGTTCAGACTCAGCAAAAAACTGTAGGTCCCCCCCATTCCTGCCAATAACACGCACACAGGAATGGTTGAGAGTTGTAAGTCACTAGGCCCTGGTTCTCCACGAGCTGTTGGGCCACCCTATTTATTTATTTATTATTTTCTTATTGGTCTCTTTCCGATTGGATGGAAAACAGCATTTGTCCAGCCTGTCCCTTAAAAAGGCGAATCTTTTTCTTCCTTTGACTATCGCCGAATTGCAGTTACTTACGTCCCCTTTTTCCAAGGTCATGGAAACGCTGATAAATTATTATCAGATAAAGAAATATCTCGATGAACGAAGCTTTCTTAATGATCGAGAGGCAATAGGTTCACTGGTGATCTAATAGTACATATATCTCACAGAGCAGTGGAACAAATCTTTACATCGTTTATGGGAGAAAGTAAAGTTATTGCACTTGATATTTCAAAAACGTTGGATAGAGTTTGGCATCAAGCTCTCTTATCGAAAATGGGTGCATTTCGTACTGATGAATCTCTTCTTCGTTAGGTTAGAAATTAACTTTCAAACAATACAAGTTGTGTTGGCCGGTTTCAAATCTGATATGCATAAAATAAATGCTGGTATGCCCCAGGGCTCCGTTTTTTCTACGACTCTCTTCCTTATTTTTATAACGATCTACTGTCTGTAACTTCTAATCCAGTAAATTGTTTTGAAGACGACAGTTCCGTCAGCTTTTTATATTCATTTTAAGATTCACTTCCTTGTTCTTCGGATATGGAACTTAAATGACAGCCTATGATAAGCTCATTAAATACTGATCTCAACAGCATTGTCCAATGGATGATCCGGATGTAAATGTAATCTATAAAACTTTCATTCGTCCAAAGCTTAAGTTCAACTCCCATATATTTAGGCAGGTGCTCTGAAAGCCCAGTTAAGTCTATTGGATAGAGTTCAAAACAGTGTTAAAAACTCCAGGTAATAGAACTATGACGGAGACATTTGCATCTTTCGAACACCGTTGCAATATTTCGTGTCTTTCTTTATTTTATCGGTATTTTTACAAACAGTGTTCTAGTGAAATAGCCAGTTGCATTCCCCCCTCTTAAGTAGTTTTACCGTAATACTCAGACTTCTAGGAATGCACCAATTCCTAAAATGACCGTTCCTATCATCACCCTCCAATATTGCTCTTAAATCCATTCTCTCCAAGATCATGGTAACACTGATCAATTTTCAGCTCATGAAATATCTTGAACAACGAAAGCTTTTTAATGACCAACAGAGAGCACGGCCTTCATTTCAACAGAAACACTGATAGTATGATGGCTTTTCTCACTAAAAAGTGGAATCAATCCTTACATATCGTTTTTGGAGAAAGAAGAGTTGTTGCGTTCCATATTTCTGAAACATTTGATTTGGCTTCAAGCTCTCTTTACGAAAATGTATGCTCTTGGTATCAACAACTCACTCCTTTACTGGATTAATGATACATTTACCGTTACGACCATGCATTCAATACAAGTTGTTTTGGGCGGTTTTAAGTGTAAAATTCACAAAATGCTGGCGTACCCCAAGGTTTCATGTTGTCTCCGATACTTTTTCTTGTTTTCATAAATTAATTCTTGCCCGCAACTCTCTTCTTATCCACTAAACTGTTTAACTGATGCAAGCACTCTTAATTATTTCTTCTAATCTCTAAATTCACCACTCTCTGTTTTTCGAACCTGAATATGCGACATTTTTTTTTTTTTTTTGCTTTATATGTAGCAATGAAGTTGACAAAAAATATTTATAAATACTGTGTAGTCTTGAAGCGCTCAACACGCAGGTAAAAAAGTGCCCAATTTTTACTATAAATATAGACTCAAGTGGGTAAGTACTCTAAAGTGTTACTTCGAAATACCAATATACAATCCAAATAATCGGTCTCTAATAGCATTTAAGCGTTTTTTGAATCGGCCAGGTAAGACTCGTTCTAAAGATTATTCTTGGCGCAGAATGCATTTTCCATCCGTTTTCCGTCATCCACCTCTGATTTTTGAAATAATCCCGTTATAAAATTTAAAAAACGCCGTTTTTCGTTATTTTGAGGTTACGTAACCAGCTGCAAATAAAAAAAAAAAAAATTACAATGGCTTTTTGAAAGTACTAATCTTCATCTTAAAAATTCAGTTCAAATCTTTCCAATATTGTGTTCAAGTCCTCCAGAAATCCTATGTCACTTGTTAGTCTTCACTTGTTCCTACATAATTTATTAAGATGGATAAAGTGAGGTGTTATTATGCTAAACACAAACAATTCAACAAGGGATTTCTCAGAGAATATAAAATATATTGGAAAAGTCTTAACTTAATTTGGAAGATCAGAAATAGGATTCTGAGGAATAGTTTTAAATTTTGTTGATACAAACATTTTATAGGGTGGTTATAACCTCAACAATGATTAAGGCTATCGAATGAGTTTACTTCTATCTTTAAACTTCCCTGGAAATTGAATAGCGTGGATTTCAAAGAAAGTTACGTTATCAAATTAATTAATTTTCCCATAAAACTTAAATTCAATTTCTGTTATGTGCCATGAAGTTTTGTTACAATTGCTTAGTAAATTACAGTTAAGATGTAATCAAAACCCTTATAGCTATTTTTGAGAGAGTTTCAAAAATATACAAACTTCTCATAATCAAAGCTATTGATTATAGATAGAGTTCAGCCAAAATTTGAATTCATGATCTTGGAAATCACATGCAAATTCTCTGTACCAGATTTCAAGCAAATTGGATCACTCGTTTAGGCTGTAGCTCAATGTACAATTGCCACACAGACGCACAGACATACAAACATAAAGACTGACGGAGGTCATAATGAAACCCACATTTTTAGACTAACTTTTCCATCTTCGTTATGTTAGACATAATGCACCAATAGGTGGGAGGATTTCCTTCAAAATCATAAAGGAGAATAACTTTCAGCGGGTAAATTTGAATTTTGATTTCAGAACATCTGCAACAGGTACTTTTTTGTATTTCTTTTTTTTTTCAAATAAGAACATTTTCCTGGTACCAATCTCATTCATTATTGGACTATTTTTGTTATAATTTTATAAGTAATCATATATTTGGTATTTAGAAGTAACTTTAGTCCCGTATCACATTCCATTTAAATAATATTTGAACGATTTTTCACTGCTTTCATCTACTGGTTTGTTTAAGGAACTTGTACTTAAAATATTATCAGCCCATGTTGCATGCATATTCTCTACTTTTACTGTGAACGTAAACAAAATTGCAATTTAATTCCTTGACAAAAAAAAAATTCCTCAGAGTCTTATCGTAAAAATAGAAAAGTATTTTCACTTCAAAGAAAACCAGCTGAAAATAAAACTCAATGAAAAATACCGCTTCGAGACAAATATACATTAGATGCACTACACACACCCATATATACATACAATCTCATATATGTATAAGTGTTTGATGTATGGTAAGCTCTGCAGATATATAAACGCAAACATACCCCAAGAAATGTTGACCCACATTCCAGTTGTGAAAATATTTCATTGTACCCATAACTGATGGCAGGTTATAGCGCCAACTTACATTACCAGCACAGCACGCAACATCATCTGCTGTGCGAGAGAGGGACCTGCCACTGCTGCCAACCACCCTCTTTCCGCCCTTTTATTTTCTAGTATGCAATATAGTTTATATGAAGATACCTCGTGCACCGCACATCCTCGTACATTTTGTCAGGCAATATTAGCAGCAAGGACTTCAACTACAACTACTGTATTCGAGTACATAAATGCCAGTGGCACTAAAATAGTAGCAACTTGCACGGACAAAAGAGATAGTGTGGCACTAATACACACTGACTCGTTTAAGTAAAGGGTGAGCCAAGCTCAGTACGAAAAAGGATTATGCAAATGTCAAATATTTTCTCCACTCGCACTGGAAAGTCTTTTGTGTTTTGGGGGGCTTTATAATATATGTAAATCGTACGTGTATTCCGGTTGATGTTATAAACAACGTTAAAGCTAGCTTTCTTTTTGCGAGAGGGAATTTTCAAAAACACCAGTGTTTTGCAGGACATTTTAGGAGCTTTATCTATACATATTTTCTTTGACTAAGATGTGAAAATTGCGACAAGAAAATACCAAGATGACTGAGAGCAATTTACTGAGGGGTTTTTAGGACTTAGTTTAAATATATGTAGCATTCCTTATTAAACATAGTACGTGCCAAAGTCCTATCCTGAAACTTTTACAACGGTGTTTGAAATACCAAATTTAATAATTATTTTACTTAAACAGTGGAATAGTTATTCTTTTATATCATGATTATTTTTCATCTTCACAATACTTAGTTTAGGCTTAGCCACAAAAATATCAAGTGCATAAAATGATATTTTATTTCATTTTCATGAACGCTATACAATTTTTTTTTTTTTTTGTATCAACTTAACTTTATTGAAACTTTTTAAAACCTTTTGTATATTTCTTTCAATCCTTAAAGTGTAGGTACTCTTACTGTATTATAAATGCATACTTCATATCCATAAATACCTAAAATATAGTTAATATTAAAACTTTTACTTGTGAAATTTTTCAATCATAATTCGGTTCATGGTTTATTCAATTTTAAGCATCTTAAGTTCTAGCTTCTAGGAAGAAGTGAATTCTTAAACCAAACATGGGTTAACCCCCGCCGCACTTTTAAATGCGTATCATTTTTTTAAATCATATTTTTAACCTGGGATAAAAATTCGGTGAACGAAATTAATTTTCCTTGTGCTTTTTTGTCTTTTATTCATCTAAAGGACTTTAGATAATTTTCTGGATTTTTTTTTTAATTAAAATTACAAACCAAGCTTTGGGGGTTCGTGTGAACCCCAAGGTTTATAATAGTCTTCAAATATTTTAACCAAACAGATGATAGATGAGGATTTACTTACTCACTTGCTTAAGTCCGCGCACCTGTTACGTGCGGGAGATCTCCACTACTTCTAAGCGCCATCGTGTATGGTTTCTGGAGATGTACCTCAGCACTCTCCAACTCTTCCCCAGTTGTACTGATTCCTCTTCGACCGATCTACGCCAAGTACTTCTAGGTTGGCCCACTGGTATGCCTCGCTGCCTGGTTCTATTGCATCGCTTGACTCGCAATGCTCAGTGACCTATTCCAAGGTTATGTCCAATCCACTGCCATTTACGTTTTCGTATTATATAGTCGGTAGTGTCCTAGCCTGTCCTTGCATGAAGCTCATCATTTAAGATACGGTAAGGCCAGAAAATCCTCAAAATGTTCGCAAACATCTTTTCACGAACCTTTGTAGCTTTCTTGTGACAGCGGGTGTTACTTTCCAAGTGATTTTTACAGATTCAACATTGGAGTGGAACAGTCGTAGCTTGTAGTCGGAGAGCTACCAGCCACTTTGACTAACCTACTAGACACAAGGCTACAACTTGGTGTATGCTTGATTTGGGACTAGTTAAGTATGAAAACCACGGTCTGGCAGGGTTGCCGCGGTCGAAAGGTTGCCATCTGATTTTTTCAAAATGCAAAAAAAGGGTCAAAATTAACCTACTCGCACAAGGCTGACACTTATTTATAATTTAGATTATACATTCTTATGCATGAAAAAAATTATGCCAGACGGGTTTGGCGGTCGAAAGTGCTTGCCAGACGAGCCTAAAGCTCTTAAAGATTAATAAAAGATATTGGATAACTTGAGAAATTTGTTACGTACAAGGCTAAAACTTAGTGTATTCTTTATTCGTGAACAGATTAGTAAAAAAAATAAAGATCTCAGAAAATTTCCGCAATTCTAGGGTTGCCACCTATTTTTTTCAAAATGTAAAATAACTTCCAAATGCAATATATCTACTTTTAGAATGCTGATTTTTGATATTATAATAACTTATGTCTTTTTGTACATGAAAAAAAAAGATGCCAGACCAGTTTTGGTGGACGAAAATAGCTTGCCAGACGTGTTTTTAAAGTTGGTATTAGAAAATGTCATTGATTAGTTAGATGTAGGTATTAAATATAACATGTTAGCTGCGAATAGTCCTAATACATATTAAATCAAGTCAACAAATTATGATATGGTTATTTTACTGTGGACGCAGGGTTGCCATATATTTTTTTCAAAATTTTATAAAATTGAAAAAACTGAAACACCAACCTACCTAAAGTTTTCACACATATGTAAGCTTATACCATCTTGTATATAAAAACAAAATATTGAGAGACGGTCGAAAGCTTCTGTCAGACAAGCCTAAGATTTAAAAAATTGGTATTATAAGAAATATCCTTTCTTGATTTTTTCTTAAATTTCAAAAAAACTGTCAAAATTGCAAACCTACCCGCACAAAGCTGATTTTTACATATATGTTAGCTGATATCTTCTTAAATATGAAAAAAAAATATGTCAGACCGGATAGACGGTCGAAAGATCCTGCCAGACGGGCCTTAAGTCTTAAAAGATGGTATTACAAGAAATATCCTTTTTTTATTAAATTTCAAAAAACTGTCAAAATTGCAAACCTACTCGCACAAAGCTGATTTTTACATATACGTTAGCTGATATATTCTTGAATATGAAAAAAAATATATCACACCGGATGGACGGTCGAAAGGTCCTGCCAGACGGGCCTCAAGTCTTAAAAGATGGTATTACAAGAAATATCCTTTTTTTAATAAATTTCAAAAAACTGTCAAAATTGCAAACCTACTCGCACAAAGCTGGTTTGTACATATATATTAGCTGATATATTCTTGAATATGGAAAAAAATATATCACACCAGACGGACGGTCGAAAGATCCTGCCAGACGGGCCTCAAGTCTTAAAAGATGGTATTACAAGAAATATCCTTTTTTTATTAAATTTCAAAAAAACTGTCAGAATTGCAAACCTACTCGCACAAAGCTGATTTGTACATACATGTTAGCTGATATATTCTTGAATATGAAAAAAATATATCAAATCAAGAAAGGATATTTCTTATAATACCAATTTTTTAAATCTTAGGCTTGTCTGGCAGAAGCTTTCGACCGTCTCTCAATATTTTGTTTTTATATACAAGATGGCATAAGCTTACATATGTGTGAAAACTTTAGGTAGGTTGGTGTTTCAGTTTTTTCAATTTTATAAAATTTTGAAAAAAATATATGGCAACCCTGCGTCCACAGTAAAATAACCATGTCATAATTTGTTGACTTTATTTAATATGTATTAGGACTATACGCAGCTAACATGTTATATTTAATACCTACATCTAACTAATCAATGACATTTTCTAATACCAACTTTAAAAACACGTCTGGCAAGCTATTTTCGTCCACCAAAACTGGTCTGGCATCTTTTTTTTTCATGTACAAAAAGACATAAGTTATTATAATATCAAAAATCAGCATTCTAAAAGTAGATATATTGCATTTGGAAGTTATTTTACATTTTGAAAAAAATAGGTGGCAACCCTAGAATTGCGGAAATTTTCTGAGATCTTTATTTTTTTACTAATCTGTTCACGAATAAAGAATACACTAAGTTTTAGCCTTGTACGTAACAAATTTCTCAAGCTATCCAATATCTTTTATTAATCTTTAAGAGCTTTAGGCTCGTCTGGCAAGCACTTTCGACCGCCAAACCCGTCTGGCATAATTTTTTTCATGCATAAGAATGTATAATCTAAATTATAAATAAGTGTCAGCCTTGTGCGAGTAGGTTAATTTTGACCCTTTTTTTGCATTTTGAAAAAATCAGATGGCAACCTTTCGACCGCGGCAACCCTGCCAGACCGTGGTTTTCATACTTAACTAGTCCCAAATCAAGCATACACCAAGTTGTAGCCTTGTGTCTAGTAGGTTAGTCAAAGTTGCTGGTAACTCTTAGACTATTGGTCCTAAGGCTTATAGAGCTATTTCTCCATATTTTGGACAGCACTCCGAACGCAACCTTTGCCTTCCAGATCAGTATAATGACATTACTCCCAAGGTATTTGAAAACTTTTTACCCTCCCTACTGGTTAACTAAAGATATCTACTTGGGTAGATATGGAAGTTCCCAGGCGGTATTGACCCATTGGTTTCAATTTCTCTTTCCACCACTGTTGTCATTTGATGGAGATCCACGATCCTATGAGAAAGCAGGCATACGTCGGTCTTTCGCGTAGCCCAGATGATTGAGGTGTGCTTCCACAGAATTCCTCTAATTGCAGTCTGCAGAGCTGCATGAAATAAATCACTTATTACCAACAGAAACAGTATTGGTGACAGTTAACAGTCTAGTTTCACTTTGGATTTAAAGGACGGTCCACACTATGCCGATCAACATTGTTGGTTAACATTGTCGATCAACATGCTAGTGTGTGCGTGAAAAACTTTCGTAGCAAACATTTGTATGGTTTGGAATTTTCTGATTGATGCGTCAAAATCCAACCGAAGGGTTCAGGGTTCGAATCCTGGTGGTACCCAACTTTTTTTTATTTTTTCTTGTGAACAATAAAGTTAAAACAATATTATTAACATTAAATACTTATTCACGATAAATATTGCATTTTTCATCTAGTAAAAATGTGATTAATAACGCACAAAACCAATAAATTATGTTCATGAATTTAAAACCCTACAAATGTGTTCAATAAAATGAAATTTGTTGAACAGCTTTGTCGATTGCTATCCATTTGAATCGGGTTACGTTCGGGTCAACAAATGTTGATTGGCTTTGTCGATCAATACGTCTACACTTACTCAACACTGTTGATCAACGATGTTGATCTACACAATTCGACATAATGTGGACGCGCCTAAATGTTCTTCGACTCAAAATCGACCAACAATTTAGTGCTATATCTTTATATTGGCTAAAAAAATTAACCACATAACAACAACTTGGTATTATTCCGTATTGTTGTTGTTAGTTGTTGATCCATTTTTTGACTCAGTTGGATTTCAGATTGGCTGAAAATCAAAATGCATTGGTCACCAATCCATCCACGATGGATTTTGGATTGATGTTTGGCTATTTGGCTCGTTGGTTCTGTTGTGTATGATTAGGCTTTCGCACTATTCTATTATTTTATTTGAGAAAATATTATTTAAATACCTATATTTAAATCAAACAAATTGTGGCTTGAAATTAATAAAATATATTTAATTGAATCTTTTTAAAACTAACTCACAAATTCTGTTTCCAGTTTTCTTGAGGTGAATAAGCTGTCATTTTTTATAAACCTACAATAATAACCACATAAATATAATAATTTCTTCACATATTTATGTTATTGAGAAAATTATAATTAAATCAATTAAAACAAATCTTAAATTTTACTTTCAACTAAATGATAAGTTTTACCCATGCGTAAAAATTATAGATCCGTAAAAGATAAAACTAAAATAACATATTTTCTAAAATAGAACCCAAAAAGTTCTTTAGTAAAATTTAATACATATTATCAGAAGTAATCTTCAGTTTATATCCACTAAATCAAATTTATTGTGTTAAGATCTTTTATTTTATCCTAATTTTAAAATATTTTCTTCTTAATCCTTACTCAATCACCCATTGAATGTGAATATATCCTTTTTTTTGTGTAAACCTATACCAATAAAACCAAAATCATTCCGTTCTGCTCGATTACTCAACAAGCTATTAGTTATTTTCATTTCCCCGTATCTATATATGCTGCCTTTTTTGTGGTTCAGGAAACCTTAAATCATTTTCTAACTATCCTCTAACAAACCAACCATATTAAAAGTAATATTGCGA
The DNA here is from genome assembly GCA_963921185.1 of Dasysyrphus tricinctus. Taxonomy (NCBI): domain Eukaryota; kingdom Metazoa; phylum Arthropoda; class Insecta; order Diptera; family Syrphidae; genus Dasysyrphus; species Dasysyrphus tricinctus. The sequence goes on along the minus strand of OY992532.1, from coordinate 65,583,104 downwards.
TGAATAAAGTCTATAAAAATAACTTAAAAAACAAAAATGTCCTTTTCAAAGGATAAATGAAAAATAAAAAAATAAAAACAAAAAAAAAATAACCATAGAGGTGCTATCCTTGCCGATGTAAAATAAAAACTTAGGATCCTACAAAATATATACAGACCACATAGAAATGGCGCCCGGGAGTTCATTGAAAAAGGTAGGGTAGGAATGAAAAATATCTAAAATATTCACCTTTTACCATTATCTCTGAAAGCAAACAATAAGACAGCCATTCCAAGACAATCACAATCAGTGGTTGTTCACGCTCATGTGAAGAGTAGGTATATTATTATTATTATTATTATTATCATTCTTGAGGGAGGAAAATCTCTCTAAACGTAGAGATACATGCCATCCTCTTGGGAGCTTTATATATTTTTTCTTTTCATTTTTTTTTTTTTTTTTTTTTTGTAGAAAACGCTTTTTTGTTGTATTTTGTATCTAATTCGACATCATTTAGTCACATTATGTCCTCTCGATGTTAGTATTGCTTCTCTTCCATAATGTGTATCTACTACTACTTTTTTATTTGTGAGTCCCGATTGCCATAGAAATTATTGTTCAAATAGACATTGTGTCGTACTGTGCGTGCGTCTTCAGCTCCATGCTAGTGATTTAAACTTATTTGCTAAATGCAGTCATGCGGTGAACGAAGACCGTAGTTATTAAAGTCCTTTCAAAACCCAAGCTCACACACAAAAAAAAAGAAACCAAAAAGCTTTGTCAAAGTAAAATTGAAGAAAAAAAAATTAAAACAGGATATAACCACCTTCAAAGGACTCAAACTGTGTTGGGAAAATAATGCGCATACGCTATATTTTTTTATTGCATTCTCAGAAAAAGGTAATGAGGCACAAATGTAATAAATTTACAAACTGTGATAACAAGCACAAGGATTTTTTTTGGGGAATGAGAAACAGGGCCGGTTTCTATTTTATTTCGTACAGTTCAAAAAATTGGATTGGAGTATTGTGGGTGTACGGGGATGTATGAGAATATAAATAGGTACCTAATTGATGGGTCTTAGTTATCAGTATAACTGGGAATTTTGCCTTCATTTATGGGTTAATACCCATCAGGACCCATTATAGACCCGGTTATTTGTTTTGTTTAGATCACATTTTTGGGATTTGTGTGAATAAAATTTGAAAACTTTAACGAAACCCTAAATTTATAGTTCAAAGAAGTCGTTAGTCTGTGCATCCGTTTCTTGGCGGATTTAGTTCCAGAGCTACGTTTTTCAAACTTAAAGGAGGGTATAAATGAAATTCTCAGGAAAATATAATAACGCCTGACATCTTTTATATTAACAAATTCACCCCTGACCTCAAGGGTATAAAAATAGGTTTTGCCCTTACTAAACGTGTATACACTAAAAGGACGGTTTAAGTAGATACACCTTTTATGGCCTTCAATGTTGGGTATTTTGTGTAAATTGGTTATTTTTTTTTCTTTTTTCTTAGAAAAAATAAAAAAAAACTTTCTTTTTAAAAGAATTCAAGCAGATACGTAGAGGGTATGATATTATTTTTTTTATGATCTCTTAACATGCAAAACATGAATAGGATATCAAGTATAAATAGTCAAATTAAAAGGGACCCACAAATATTTTAACGTTTTCTTAGAAATGGGAAATATGTTTGTTTCGTTATGGGTTATTATTATAATGATACCTGTGTGATTTGACATAATTATGTATGTATTTACGTCAAATATAGCGCTAAATAGGGTACATTACGTATGGGTATTGTCTACTAATTGAGTGTTTAACAAATTCTTTTGATATCGGATCAGGAAATCCTTTGTCTAATATTAATATTTAAGGAGACCGTATCGATTTTCAAGCTAAGGATAAGATGTATCAAAATGTCTATGAGATATTCAAGGGAAGGGGGAGAACCAGGTTCCTAATAATATAGCAATGTAAGAAATATTATGTTTTTGATGGCTTTCAATTTTGTATTTAAATCATAGATACCTCCTTTTGTATCAGAATAAAATTATTGACACAAATTATCAAATAAAAATTTAAATAAAATACAAAATGTATACCACACTTTTAAAACAGAAAAAAAAAATTATTATAATATGAATTACAGCAATTTATTTGATTTTTAATATAATTAAGAAAAAACAATTTAAAATATTTCCAAAATAAATTTATCTTTAACTTATAAAATTTATATATAATTAAAGCTGAAAAATAAAATTAATATTTAAATTTTATTTTTCGGCTATACTTTAATATTAATGTTAAGATTTTTTTAAATATTTTTCTGCATGCATTTCAAAAAAAAATATGTACAATTTTATTAAAGTTTCAATTTTTTACTTATAGATTTATCCAGCTTAAAATCTGATGGAATATTTTGGAAAAACAATTTTAAAATATTATCATAAAAATAGAAATTTTGAAAAACTTTAGCAAAATAATTACTATTACATTTACTTGAATTTTTAATATCCGAGACCAATACTGGTATTTGCGATACATTTCTGGGCTCTTATAAGGAAGCAGTAGCAAATACTTCTAGTTCTATAATTAAGTTGTTAGTAAACTTATTGTTGAGTCACAAATTCACGCACTGATCTAAATTTGTGGACATCAAATAATGATTAGTTTCTATAATTTTGTGAGTGGAATCTACAGTGCACAGTATAAGCATTATAGTGAAACTACAATTTATTGTCTTAATCTAGGAATGTTTCATAAGTCATTTTTGTTTGAAGAAATTCTCGGTAGTGGATTCATAACTGCGTCCACTTTCCATTCTCGGTGAGTGTATGAAAACCTTACAAGGTATTAAAGGCCTTCCACATCTTTTTTCTGTTGCTTTTTAGAACTTTGTCCATTAACTTAATACTATCCATGAGTCATACAAAAAACGAAAGGATATTTTGTATTTCTGATGAAATTCTAACAATGGAATTTTTTAATTCTATAATTGTTTAGCTGTCCATTTAATATCTTCAGTTTGTTTATTCAGCAGCTTAACCTGCTTTATATTTAGAGCTCTCAAATAAGAACTTATAGGCTCCTCACTTTTTTGAAATATGCATTTATTCGTCTTACTTTGCTTGTCAAGAAGTCTCAAAGGAATAAAACATAAATAAATGGGTAAAAGGTTTGATATTATATATTTATATGTACCTACATTATTTATATGTATGTGTATACATATATAACAGCACTTTGTCCTTATGTGTGTGTCTTTCACCCTTATGAGATTTGCTTCTTTTGATTTTAATCTTTTCATATAATAGGCTTACTTATGCCCTTTTTCGGTATATTTTTTTTATTTAATTTTGGGGTAAGAGCTTGTTTAGAAAAGACTGATTTTTTTCAAGAAAAAAAATGTATGACTGTAGTTTGAGAAAGGAAGGTCAGATTTGCAGAACACCATGACTGTGTCCACATTTTTTTTAATAAAAAAAAACACGAATTGATCTATACCTCCTCAACTACTGGTTTCAACATGAAAATTGTAAGTATAACATTACCATAGTCAAGGCTGTATCCAGAAGGTTGATCCCCCCCCCCCCCCCAACAATTTGGAGAAAGGTATTTGTATATCATGTGTTTCCGTTTTAGTATGAAATTTATACTCAAATTTCTGCGATAGTTTAAACTTTCTGAATTTAGTATCAAGCTCACGTAGAATCTACGTAATCTTTAATGAACATAGTACCTATCTACCGTGATGATTTCTTAAGTCAGCTTAAAATGAGATTTGAGAACCATAAGCCCATATTTTCCTCTTTCTGTTTTCTGATCCCCTCAATTCTTAGCAAAAATGAACAAAGTTTCAACGAAGAAACTTCAGTGTTAAAAAAAAAAAATTGAATCGTGACAGTTTAAAGGCTGAATTCATGCAATGGTAGACAATCTTTCCATAAACAGGCTTCTTAGAATTTTGGTGACTCCAGCACTATGCACACCGGAAAGAACTTTTTCGACAGTGAAAAGTCTTAAATCTTACTTAAAGGGTTGGCGTTAATGTCAATTATTCGACAAATTAGGCATGTTAAGGGAAAAGATCTCAGAAATATCAATGTATATAAAGTTAGCAGGACACTTTTGGAAATTCAGGGTAAAAACTATCCTATCATTAGTTGCTACTTAATTGCGAATTAGTAACGCAAAAAAAAATTTATTGCATTTTTGGTTTAAGAAAAAATGGCGGTCCTGCTAACTTCATATGAACCTAGCAGGACAACTTTCTCAAAAATGAAGATAAGCGAGCTGAAAAAATTTGGTTGCTGAGAACTATTAATTGCGAATTAGTTAAGGGCCCTGGAGACGCTCGAACATGGTGCGAGTGAACATGGTTCGAGTACTATGTTCAAGTTGATTTTACTTGTCTGCGGGCTGGTTCGAGTACCAATTATTTGGTGTCACTAAACAAAAATTTGGTCTCACCAAAATCAAAAAGAGTTTGATATTTTTCGATGTTCGAGGGCGGGGCTAATCGTTTGTCGTACCAGATTCGACTGTTTGCGGACCGGTTTCGTATGTTTACTCGAACATATCGGTATAATTTCGAGTTTCAATATTAAAAATAAAGAGAAAAATGTCAAACTGCCGGAATAAAAATAAAATTAATGTGACAGTGAATACTTTTAATGACATATAAGCAGAGATGAGTATATACTTCATATGTAGTAGATCTGCTTCATTAATTTATTTGTACGCATCCGCTACGTAGCAACTTATTTCTACTTCATTTAACTGATATCGTTTAACTCAAAAAATATTAACCACATTTCACAACTTTCATATTATTTGAGTATAAAATTATATAAATTTGTGTAATTTTTTCATTTAGACGAGATTCAAGTTGAATTTGTGAAACTTACTATTCAAAAAGCAGTAATTCTTAAACAAATAACAAGTGAGTTAAGTTTTCGTTCTGAATATTAAGTAAAATGAAAATAAATTAGTTTTTGTTCCAAAATACTTTTGTTTCATTATCTGCTACACATTTTACAAATATACTTCGTTTTTTGAGCAAATTTGTTTCACTTTCTAGGCTCAGCATTATCATCCCTGCATATAAGTCGTAAGAATAATAAAGTTCGAGTAGTTTGGTTTCTGCTTGGTTGCAGTGTCTGCGGAGTTAAGTCGAACTATGTTCACTCGCACCATGTTCGAGCGTCTCCAGGGCCCTTTACGCAAACAAAATTTGTATTGCGTTTTAGGCTTGCGAAAAAATTTGTGTCCTGTCAAGTTCATATGAAGTTAGCAGGACACCCATTTTTTCGCAAACCAAAAATGCAATAAATTTTTTTTTTGCGTAACTAATTCGCAAGCCGTGCCATCTAAAAACAGAAATGTTTTATTCGAGGTACTGCCTCTTGCGAGGAACTGACAAATCCTCCAAGAGTATACTTGTCATGAAAAAGTGCTTCTCATTTAGCCGTTCGGACTCGGCAAAAAACTGTAGGTCCCCTCCATTCCTGCCAACAAACACGCACACAGGAATGGTTGTGAGTTGTAAGTCACTAGGCCCTGGTTCTCCATGAGCTGTTGCGCCACCCAATTTATTTAATTTATTTTAATTCGCAATTAATTAGCAACTAATGATAGGACACTTTTTAACCTGAATTTCCAAAAATGTCCTGCTAACTTTATACATATATCTGAAATATCAGGCTCGTGAAAAGGATTTCTCAGAAGTTTAAACGTCCAATTATTACCGAGGAAAAAAAATATTGGACTCGCTTGCTCTCTTTTTGACTAATAAAATTTTTTCAGATCTCATTTTATTGAACATGCCTGTTGAGACAAATACTGAAAAAACTCTATCTATTACTACTATGTACTGTATATCTTATCGGAGTGAGTATTCAAAACAATTTCCTGTTCTGTGCACAATTTTGTATAATATTCAAGGAAAAATGTTTGCCACTCATTAATTTAACATTAATTAATAATTTATAGGCCTTAAAATCGAAAACAATAATTATTTTTGGATGCAAAAACCATTTGCATGCAAATAATGCTGTGAGATGAGAATAAGGTGCAAACCGACCATACAAAAAAATATTTTCGCAACATTATTTCCTCACACGCAAAAAAATTTCCAATTGTTTTGTATAATTCCATGGCAGCGGTGCCGAACCTGGGACTTTCGCCGCCCCAGGCAAATTCAACGAAAATCGTACAAATTAATATTTAAAAGTTTTATTTAATACATTGTAAGGATTTTCGATAAAATAATATTACAAAATATTGACATTAAAATGCTGCTCTTCGCGATTTCATTTTTGCAAATCTTGTAGCGCTTTCTTCTTCTTCATTTCGATTCAGCATGTCTTTTTCAATAGAAATTGTTGCCTAGGCTGTTAATCGCTCTTATGTCATAGTTGAGCGTAAATATGATTTTATTATTTTAAGTTTTAAAAAACTAGCTTTCCCTGTAGCAACACTTACAGGAAACGTTAAGAGAATTTTTAACGCAGTTGTTAAATTTGGATACAATTCAAGCAAATGGTTTGAAGCTTAATAATTTAAAATTGATAGCGGTTTGAGACTAGTAAGATTTGACGTTTGATTGAATATATTAATTTCACTCAAGAGATCCCTAGCTTTTACATCCTTTTGAACTTCGTTGTCAATTCTTGCTGTTAAAATTGCTTCAAGTTTTTCGAAAATCCTTAAAGACCACATTCTTTGAAATATCGCAGAGAAAACCAAAGTTTTCGTTCAGATATTGATACTGTCTAAAACGCTCGTCGAGAGAAGATAACGTCACATCGAATACGTGGTAGAAGAAATCAACTTTAAATTTAAACTTTGGATCAATTGATTGAGATTGTTCAGACTGATAATAGCGACTACGTAAGCTCATCGAATCGGAAACAATGAAATCTGCATCCATATTCATCTTTGTAGCTTACTTACATATATATAAACAACATATGCAAAAAACAATAGCAACCGCGATTTGTTTTTTCATCATTTTTACTCATTGAGTTTTGAGGCCTAGGTCTCTACTCTATCCCTACTCTTCATTACCATTATAAACTAACTAAAATATAAACTTCTCCATCTCCAGATCTGATTTCGTTTCTTTTCCATTGCCTTACGTTCTTCTGACTTACAAAAGCTACAATAGCAAAAAAGCGTTTTGTTGTTTTGTATCTTATTTTTTTATTTTATAGCTCATGAAAGTAAAAAGAACGTAAGGCAATGGAAAAGAAAGACAATCAGATCTGGAGAAGTTAAAAAAATTCTGAAACAATTTTGCCGCTGTTGTCATTAGGTGTGTTTTTTTGCAAGCCTGGGGGAATCGGATGAAAAAAACGACATCGGGGCTAAGCGACGCCATTACAGAAAAAAAAATGGAGTTTTCATACAAACTATCGATAACATGTATGAAATTCATGCCGGTAACATAGTTTTTATCTGGGCTTAAGTTAAGCCCCGAAAATTCTTTGGGCTTAGCTAAGCCCGAAGGGGCTTAGTTGTTGTTGCTTTTAAAATGTAAATTGCTTGACCCCGACGTCGTTTTTTTCGTCCAAGCCCATTCGGGCAAGGAAAAAACACAGCTATTGTCAGATTAAAAAAGTCAAATCTTTTGTTATGTGTTTTTGTGTGTTGCGTTGGGACATAGCCTACATGGCCAACTTCAATGATTATATTTTGATGCTATATACAAACGCTGCACAGTTCGTGCAAGCAACGGTGAACGGCAACAAGCTTCCCAAATGTTAAATACTTTTACAGAAAGTACTTGAGAGTGCTAGGACGCCATATGGCCCTAGGCTCAATGATAGGAAAATCCCTATGCACACCTCCGCGTGGTGGAGGGTGGGTAACGCTAACGTGCAGGGGGACCGAATGGATGCCGGGATAAGCAGACAACCCAGCTTTGCTGGTCAGGGCACAAACTTGTCCTTGGGATGGTTAAAAGCCCCCTTAAGACGGATGAACTGCAGGTGGCGGTCAACGGCATGATAGTCTGGTGGCGGAGGAGCGTTTTTGTTAAAAGGCCAACGGCAGCAGCAGGTAGCGTCTGTAACCCATATTGGGCGGCTACAAAAGGCGTCTGTTTTCCCATAGTGGGCGGCCTCGAGCAGTTATGTGTTTGACCATACAAAAGGCGGGTGTGCCTGTCAAATCTGAGCTTATGTATGTTATTAATCGTATCTCGGAAAACACCATGGTGGAAGGATATATGCTATTACATGAAATATGACAACAATTGGAAATGAGTCCCCAAGAGGTAACCATTTTATGGAGAATCCTTCTGCAGCTTCGGCTGCTGTAAACCGCACATCGGATTTGGGGGTGCGGCATCTTTCGTGTACCAGCGTCAATCAAGACGCCATAACAATAAATGAATCGTTAACAAATAGAAGAAGTCTTTTAAGAAGAGCAAATGATACTTTTGGCTACCGCATACGTACGAAAATCGGAGCATGGAACGTACGATCCTTGTACGGCGAAGGTAGATACGAGCAGGTTGAGCGTGAAATGCTTCACCTTAAGATCAGTATCCTGGGCATCAGTGAAACTAGGTGGAGAGGAAGAGCCGAATACAGAGCTGACTCTGGGCAAACGAGAATGCTGTATTCCGGGGAGGATGAAAGAGAGGGTGGCCAAAGGCTGCATGGTGTCGGAATTATGTTGAACGAAGAAGCAAGGCGTAGTCTTATATCCTGGGCGCCCATTTCTGCAAGAATAATGACAGCAAGGTTCCGTTCAAAAATTCGCAACGTCACAATAATTCAGTGCTACGTCCCCACAAATGAAGCGACCGAGGAAGACAAAACCGCTTTCTACACTCATCTTAACTCAGTTTACAGTGGTGTTCCAAGAGCCGACATCATAATTGTCATGGGAGATCTCAATGCCCAAGTCGGATCAGACAACTACGGTCTGGAACGCGTCATGGGGAAAAATGGCTTGGGGTCACGAAATGAAAATGGCGATTTGCTGGTCGATTTTTGTAACGCTAATCGTCTTGTACTGGGTGGAACTGTGTTTAAACATAAGACTTGCAACAAAATCACCTGGGTACATCCGGATGGTCAAACTGAAAACCAAATTGACCACATCATGATTCAGCAGCGATGGAGGAAGTCAATGTGCGATGTTCGGAGCATAAGAAATGCCGACATTGGAAGCGACCATCATTTGGTTCTCATGAGTCTCAAGCTACGAACGGCAGCTGTACAACGTCAATCACAGGGTGCAGCAAGGAATTCGAAGTTCAATACAAATGCTTTAAGTGATCCCAACATATGTCGTAACTATGTCACCAACCTTAACGACAGAGCTTCGTCATTAAATGGAATACAACATTCAACAATTGATGAGATGTGGGGTGATATAAAAAGTGTTTTTATGGATGCTGGATCCGAAACTGTACCCAAGCAGTCGAGAGTTAGAGACTCTTGGATATCCCAAGACACCTGGGATAAAATCGAGCTTCGCAAATCGTTGAAGATGCAAATAAATGCCGAAGCAGATGCTCAACGAAAGGCTGAATTGCGAAGAGAGTATCGCTTAGCACATAAGATGGTCTATCGCTGTGTGAGACGAGACAAGAGGGTGAGGTTAGACGGTCTCGCAGAAAATGCGGAAAACGCTGCAAGAAGAGGAGACATGAGGGAATTGTACCAAATATCCAAGGAAGTTGTCGGGAAGAAAACCAACACCAATCATCCTGTAATGGATGTGGATGGTACACTTTTGGTATCAATCGAAGATCAGCTGCGCAGGTGGAAGGAGCACTTTTGTGCCTTGCTTAATGAGGATTCTGTCGAGCAGAGTGCTGAAGTGCCCCAGCTTAACGAGATGCGTAGATCATATAGGGGTATTGACATCGAGCCCCCTACAGTACTGGAAATTCAATCTTCGATAAATCTTCTCAAAAACAACAAAGCAGCTGGACTTGATGGTATACCAGCCGAGTTCCTGAAAGCTGACCCTGTCAGAACGGCTAGTATTCTACACCCGTTGATACAAGCTGTGTGGGAAAATGAAATCTCTCCCAGCGACTGGAAGGATGGTGTAATTGTTAAGTTGCCAAAGAAAGGTGATCTTAAGAATTGCAACAATTGGCGAGGTATTACAGTTTTGTCCGTTTTTCCAAAATTAATGGCAACCATCATTCTGGAGCGGATAAAGGTTAGAATCGAGTCTACACTCAAGAGGCATCAAGCTGGTTTCCGCAGTGGGTGGTCTTGTGTCGACCATATCAACACTCTGCGTATCGTTCTTGAGCAGTCTGCGGAGTTTCAATCACCGCTTTACCTCATGTTCGTGGATTTTGAGAAGGCCTTTGACCGAGTCAACCGTGAATGTATATGGAGATCACTTCTTGGTAGAGGAATTCCCCCAAAAATTGTTGCCATTATAAGAGAGTCCTATAACAACGCAAGATGCTTTGTTTTACACAATGGGCAGCTATCCGACTCTTTCGAAGTGCGGCAGGGTGTGAGACAGGGAGATGTTCTATCGCCAATTCTCTTTCTACTGGCGATTGACGATGTCTTGACGGCCAGCGTTGGAACATCAGAGAGGCAGGGCATCCAATGGAGACCGTTTGAAAGGCTAAGCCACTTAGACTATGCCGATGATATATGTCTCTTGGCAAATAACATCAGCGGGCTGAACGGGATGTGTCAAGTTCTGAAGTTAAAAGGAGAGGCGAGTGGTCTTAAAATAAATAGCAAAAAGACAAAAATAATGCTCACAGGCCGCTCCACACATCAGCGTATTTTAATACAGGAGACGCCAGTTGAAGAGGTTGAACAATTTAACTACCTTGGAAGTATTGTTTCAGCAAATGGTGGTACTGATCTGGACGTTCAAAGTAGAATAAATAAAGCTCGCGCAGCCTTCGGTTCTCTCTCCCAAATTTGGAACTCATGTCAAATCTCCTTGCGCACAAAGTTGAGATTCTTCGAATCCAATGTCAAATCCGTGCTGTTATATGCTTGCGAAACCTGGAAAGTCACGACTACCATCTCAAAGAAATTGCAGGCTTTTGTGAACCGTTGTCTACGCCATATTCTAAAAATTCGCTGGCCACAAATTATATCAAACGAGGAATTGTGGCGCAGGACAAGCCAGGAGCGGCTGGACTTTGGCATAAGAAAGCGTAAATGGCAATGGATTGGTCACACACTGAGGAAACCAAACGATGAAATTGCAAAGCAGTCTTTTGAATGGAATCCTCAGGGTGCACGGCGGGTTGGAAGACCAAGAACAACATGGAAATCAACTGTTCTAGCAGAAGCAGACTCCCAGAGAAAGACGTGGCCACAGTTAAAATATCTATCTGCAGACCGAGAAGGATGGAAACGATTTGTTGGCGCCCTATGCCCCAACCGGGGTTACAGGACTTGATGATGATGATAAGAAATAAATTTTTGTGTATGCCCTCGTATACCTGGAATAAACAACAAAGAAGAATGAATGAAGAAGAAATGATATTGTTTTAGATTCAAGGAGACGCATTTGTGTAACGCTTTTTTCAGTTTTAAATTTGTTCCACCAATTTTGCCGCCCTAGCTGAGTGGCGCCCCAGGCAACTGCCTGTTTTGCCTTAAGGCAGGTTCGGCACCGCATGGCAGCAACGGTTTTCTTATACATGAAGCTGTAAACCAATCATGCAAAAAAGTAGTTTTGTATTTCACCTCAATAATTTTAGATATGCAAAAATATTTGCATATATGTATTTTTTTCGCATGGGAACTGTAAAGTAGGTCTTAACGGACATTTTTTTTTTTTGCGAAACAATGTCACGGCATTCTTTTGGCAACAAAAATTGCGCTTGACATTTCTATTTCCTTTCGCATAGAACAATTTATCTGCAAACTGTTAACTGAAATTTCGTCTATAGCACCGACAATTTTTTTTTTCAGGGCAATTTCTTTTTTTTTATTCCCCACGGAAGGTTTTTCCTTGGGAGCAAGTTTAACAACACGAAAGTTATAAACAAGTATTTCAACTTTTTATCTCCGAATTACACTATTCAAAGAAAAATTAAGGGAATCCCAAATTATTCTCAAACCATTTCCCTCGCAATTTGTCCCTTAAAAATTCCCGATATCAATTTCCTGGGAAAAAAAGATTCCTAATTGAAAAAAAAAATTACAAAAAATAATATTGTCTTTGAAAATGTTACTTCTACAAAAATTTTGTTGAGTTATTTGATACGGATTAGTGTAGCATTTGTTTTGAAATGGGAGGAAGATATCGTAAATAAAACATAGACAAAAATTCATGTTGCGTTTTCCTGATTGCTACCTATAACTTGCACCTACATAAATAATGTAAAGGAGAATGTCCACATCAATAAATGACGGACTTTCGAGAAGCTTTAAGTAAACATTTGAGTAGAAATAACGCAAGACTTTGAAACTTTTCAATAAGTAAAAATGTTGTCAAATTTTATTTTAAATCTTTTTTGTAAAAAGTTGTTAAAGATTTATTGAAAGAACTTTCGGCCTGGTTTGTAGTTAAGAATAAAAAAAAGTGATAGATGTTATAAGGAAAAAAAATTAATTTCTAAATCAAAAAAATAAATTTTGGCTTAAATTAAGGCCATATATAAAATTATTATCTTAAAAAAAAAAATGAAAAACTACCTACTTTACTATTTAAAACAAATATATTTCTAAAAAAAATTCCAAATCATTGAAAGAAAAGAACTTCCATTTTAAGTATTTAATTTCATTCTCTTAAGAACCTTATTCCAAAAATGAATTCAACTACCCGTTTTTTTTTTTCAAAAAGTTCTTAAAGTCGCGTTTTTTTTTTTTAAATTACTATACATATATGTAGGTGCAATATTGCTTTAACTTGACAAAGTTTTTCTATAAAAGTTTTAATAGGAGATAATCGAAAACTAAAAACAAATATTGGATGATTTATTTAGGAGCTCATTGTTTCCTTCCTTCCATAAAACTAGAAATAATAAATGTTTTAAACCAAAATCGCCGTGGTCGTCCGAACGTTGTTTTCAGTGCCGTGGTTATTGCGGCTAGCGTCTTTCAAAATGCTGTAAGCTAAACAAATCTATTGAAAGCGCTTAGAATAGTTTCAAGCATGCTCGACACCGAAGCAGCACAACGAAATATAATTGTTTTTATTTCTTTGGGAGATCTCTACCCTACCGAGTTCTATATAGTGAGAAGTTCTCACTGAGTTGGTAATGAGCAAGCTTGAAACGGTTTTAACATTTAGAAAATATTATTTTGGAGAATATCTTTGGCGAAACTTTAGCAAGACCAAAGCGAGATGAAAGAAAATTATTCTCAGTGCCAAAAACCACATGTGAATGTCATGGCGAGACGATAGCGAGAAAACTACGACACAAATCCCCGTGTAAGCTGGCAAGGTGAGACTACAACAAGACAAAAACAATAACCATGATTCTGCAAACCACGATTGGACTTTTGAACCACATTTTTAGCTTATTTTACCTCTTTGAAAAATTTTATTTTGAAAAAAAAACTTTGGCGAAACTATAGTGAGGCCAAAGTAAGATGACAGCAACACATGCTTAATCCCAAAAACCACGTGCAAATGTCATAGTGAGACCAAAGCGAGAAAATCGTCAAATAGATCCCCGTGTAAACGGTCACTTAGAGACCAGATTCAGACGAATACAAAGACCGAGAAAACCATGAAACAGATCCAGACATATATAAAGCTGTTAAAAGGAATTATAAGTAGGTACTTTTGGAATTAAAAAGGAATTGAAAAGTATTTGAGTACAACTCATAAGTACAAAAGTAATCAGTACGAAAATTTCAAGTACATTTGTGTAATAAAAGTTCCAGTACAAGTACTGGTTCTGGTACTTGAAATTTTTAAGTACAAGTACCAAGGAATTGTACTGGTACTTAAAAAATTTCAAATAAGAGGTTAATGCACTTACTTTCACAGATCTGTAATGTACTTACATACGTCAAAATTGTTTGGTTTCAGAGAAGCAGATCAACCTCTTTTTAATTCTTGGTAGAGTTGAACGTTCTACTGCTTCTTTAATAACTATGGTCTTCGTCAAGACTCTTGGGGCCAACTTTTCGGTGTTGGATCATTCTAGTCTCGGGGTTAAACTTGAAATAACCTCAGAAATGTGTTTTTCTTTCAATTTAAATCCTAACTCCCCAAATTTGGTGAGTTAGCTAAGAAACCAAATTAAGGGCCTTTTTCTGTGGTGCCATCTCGACATCGATAGTGAATGGCTTATCAGGGTGTAATCCATATATTTTTTGACCACCGAAAGATAAACTTAATCCTCAACTGAAAAGTGTTTCTGAGTTAACCCGAGGTTATTTTATTTTCTGTATTAACTGACTCTGATTTAACTCAGAGTACTATGAACTGCAAAACTAGCTTCAAAAGAATTCCTTTTACCGGTAATACTTCATGTATTTTGCTGTGATGGTATAGTGTTATCTAGACTTTATTGAATTTCTCATGAAGCTTATTATAAAAGCAATATATTATGACTCATTTTGCTATTTTCAGAATAGACCCCAGGAGATGGTTTTATAGTCCATTGCATAGTTCTTAAAATACAAATTTAATTAAATGAGGGCTTCTTTTTTTTATAAGAACTTCTTGAAATAATAACTCATTTTAGGAAATTAACAAAAAACATAGTGTCAGAGAATTGGCATAAAGGTCAATTAGTTTCATTTAGCCTGGTAGACCTTGGCTAGTATCTCATTTGTGGAATATAAAATAAATTAAAATTAACAAGTGGGTTTTTCAATTTAAAGGTCACAGAAAGGTCATTAAATGTCAACTATTATAGTTTCATTACTTGGTCAGCAATGGAAATTTATTTTATGAATTTTTATTTATTTTTTTTCCAAATTCATTAGAGAATGTGAGCATTTACATTATTAGCAGAATTTAAATGTAAACTTAACAACTGATACAAACTTTTCCATTATAGACTCATAAAAAAGACAAGTTGACCTTTACTGACCATTTTCTGACCTTTCAAATTATACAGTAGAAGACTTCATTAAACAAAAAAAAAGACAATAATTAGGGCTATATTTCCTTGCTTTCAAGTTTCAACCCCGAATAAGGACAACGAATTAAAATTTACAACAATATAGAAAAAGACTGCTTCTCTTTGCCTCCAAGCTGTAATTCGACTGATGAAAAATTTATAAATGCCATGGTGGTAGCATAACCATTTTAAATGAACTGTATTTACTCCAAAAAAAAAACGCAAAGAAATTATTAAGGGCCTGTTTCACATTCTCTGAGTAAAGTTCTGATTAGTTATTCGACACATAAATTTTGAGGCAGGGTCATATGCTCACAAATAAAAAATTGTTTATGAATTTATAACTTAATCAGGTGGAATTATTACCCTGTGCTAATATTTATGTGTCGGATATCTAACCAGAACTTTATTCAAACATTGCGAAACAAACCCTAAATCGAGAAAATAATGATTTGTTTGTTTCCATTGAGTTATCTCTTTTTTTTAATGAAAAACAATAGGTAACTTGAATATGCTACCACCAAGTTAAAAGGCTGTCGTTTTCCATATTTGAGATTTAAAAAAATAAAATGCGAGATTTCGTTATTCGAGATTTTGGTTCGCGGGATATCGTACCACTCCCCCTTTTATCACAAACACGAAACTTGCTCTATGGGCAATGGTACCTATATTTGTGCATTATATCGCAAGTAAAAAATGGTGACATAAGACGCAGTAAGAACCAGGATCAAGCGACTTATAATATCTACGGCCATTCCTGTCTATGCTTAGATAACACTAATTTACAAAATTTTGGGTCATGGTAGGGTCCTTAGAAAAATATATTTTCTATACTATACTACTATACTATTCTATACTACACTTTGGGTCACTGAACACGAAAATCAAAATTATTTTTTTTTCCAAAGAAGCGTTTTCGAGATATCCGCAAAAATCATTTTCTCAGCTTTGAGTCACTGAACACGAAAATCAAAATTATTTTTTTTCCAAAGAAGCGTTTTCGAGATATGTGCAAAAATCATTTTCTCAGCTATTTTTTCAGATATTCCCATAAATCTCGCTAACGGCTTCGCTAATTTACATAAAATGTGTATTTTCTGAATGATGTGGTATGTCTCCTTCCGACGATGTACTGTTTGTATAAGTCGGACTGAAATTTTATAAGTTACAGGCATTCAAAGTTGCAAAAACTAGTATTTTTGAAAAATTTCTAGTTTTTGGTTGCGCCATATGGATAGAAAAAAAAATATTTAAAATAATTTTAAGGACTCAAGTGAAAACCAATCTCTTTAACAAAGATTTGAGCTAAAGTTTTTAAAAATCGGACGATAAATGAAGAAGTTATTACATAATTAGTGAAAGAAGGCAATTTCAATTTTTTCACACAGCCCGTGTCTTAAGAAAAGTTACAAAGCTCATTAATGAAAATAAAGCGATTTTGCCACCTCAGCGCTTAATTCCCTCGTGTACTCAACCACCAAAATTGTATGGGCTGCCGAAAATTCATAAAGAAGGGTATCCAATGCGACCAATTGTGAGTCAAATAAATGCACCTTGTTATCTTTTAGCAAAGCATTTAGTAGACGTTTTCAAACCTTTAATTGGGTTGACAGAACATCACATAAAGGATTCCTCTCACTTTGTTTCAATTATCGGTACCTTAAGACTCGATGAGGATGAAGTTATGGTGAGCTTTGATGTTGAGTCACTATTTACAAATGTACCTGTACAGGAGGTTCTGAGTGATATCCGTGAGCGTATCTCAACTTCCGGCATTAACGAAAACTATATGCCGCTTTTGGAGTTCTGTCTTTCTTCGGGGTATTTTTGTTTCAACAAAAATTTCTATTTACAAAAGGATGGCGTTGCTATGGGCTTACCTTTAGCTCCCCTTATTGCAGATATGTGGATGGAACATTTTGAGACAAAAGCCCTCAGCAATTCTACGGAAAAACCCAGAATCTGGTTAAGATATGTGGATGACACATTTTGCATCCTAAGACGCTCCATTATTGAGAGTTTCTTTGAACATCTGAACTCTCAACATCCAAAAATCAGTTTCACGATGGAAAAAGAAAAAGACAATTCCATTGCATTTTTGGATGTGAAGGTAACACGGAAAATGGATGGTACATTAGGTCACACTGTCTATCGGAAGGAAACACACACTAACAGATACCTACATGCTACTTCCCACCACCACCCAGCAAATTTAAGATCTGTTGTTTCGACATTGTTTCAGCGCGCCCACAGAATTTGTGACAGTGAACATCTAATGACTGAGCTGAACCTAGTCGACAATGTGCTAAGAGCAAATGGCTACTCCAAAAGGCAAAGAACGTGGAAGCCAGTGGTGTCACATGAAAGGGACGAAAGCAATCTGGACAAAAAAGCTTTCTTACCTTACGTCAAGGGTGTTACGGATAGAGTTGGCAGAGTGTTGAAGAGATATGGGGTAAAATCCATATTTATACCA
Source organism: Dasysyrphus tricinctus (assembly GCA_963921185.1). Classification (NCBI taxonomy): domain Eukaryota; kingdom Metazoa; phylum Arthropoda; class Insecta; order Diptera; family Syrphidae; genus Dasysyrphus; species Dasysyrphus tricinctus. The sequence goes on along the minus strand of OY992532.1, from coordinate 65,565,599 downwards.
CCAAAAAAGGTAAAAAACCACCTTCAGTCACCAAAGGACCATTTTCCTCTCCAAACACCGGGGGTATATGCTGTTCCCTGTAGCTGTGGGTCTTTGTATGTTGGACAAACACAAAGAAGCATTGCTACTCGCTTAAAAGAGCACATTAGTGCTGTTAGTAAGAACCAGCGGGAGAAGTCGGCAATTTGTGAGAACATCTTGGACAATCCAGATGAACACCACTGGATCCATTTTGACCAAGCCAAGGTTTTAGCTCAAGAAACCCACTACATCCCACGGCTGGTACGGGAGGCGATTGAAATAAAACGCAACCAAAATTTCAATCGAGATGACAGTTTTAAGCTTTTTTCACGTTCTTGGGATCCCGTCATTAACACCTTACCGGCATCCCAGTTCAAACTTAAAACACCCTCCGATGTAGTGAGCATTGTTTGCTCCCAACAAGCTGCACCTCAACAACAACAACAACATCATGAGATAGAACCACCTACGCACAGCTACAACCTGCGTAGTCAATCTAATACATTATAACATTTCAAGAGCAGTTTCCCGGTGACCACGCTCAATGCAATTTGATGCGAAACGTTCGGGGTGAGTACCAAAGTGCACTCTTTAGACTTTTATTACGCGGCTTATCCGAAAAATAATTATCTATTATGTCTATTAACAACCGCGAAAGCCTAAAAAGTTATACAGATAAAGCTTGTCGGATCAGCAGTTTTGTAAATGTTTGGACCAAACCTATCGGTTGGCATCCAATTTTTGCGTGGCCGCGATGAGATAGCTAATCTTACGGTGGGCTCCCGGACTAAATCATGCATGAACAATCTTTTTTATCGTGATTTGAAGAAGTGGCATCACTTTCTCGTTCTTTTTGGTAGGGTTTGCCAACTTGGTCTTTCCAATACGATCGTTTTTGATTTTGATTTTAAAACAAACCAAATACCGTTTTCCATTTCTCCAAAATCTCCGCATTGGCTTTTCGTTAAGAAGCATTTAAAGAAGGGGAGGTAAAAACTTCTTGTGGGCGAAGGTAACCTGTTACTTAAGTCCACATCCTGTAGTGTTACTTTTATCCACATGCCATCATTTTTCGAAAAAAAAACTATATAATTCACTTTGATTCTTATTTTTTTTTGATGATGAATATGTATTATAGTGGGGCTGTTAGTGACACCAAAGTTTCATTTTGACCTGACGGGTTGAGCCTAAGTATATAAATAGTTTTATAACATTACTTTTAAGAAGAGTTGCCAGGATGGTCAAAAGGTTAAGAGAAGGGCCCGGTGTTAATCCCGAAATGTTTCTTATAAAACCAGAGGTCAGACGATGGTGTTGACGCAGAATTTCACAATCTACTACATTACATCAAAATTTTATTGAAAACCTACTATGGTTGTTTTTTTAAGTCAATTTTAAGGTGCTGGAGTGGGGATATGAAAGATTAACAAACTAAAATATTTATCTTGTTATAAAGCATATGACACATGATTTAAGGGTATTTTTTAATGTCCAATTTAATAAAGTCAAAATGAACACAATAGAACCCCCTTTAAAAAAATGTCTTTTTTCATAAATGATGACTGAATTTTAAGTGAAACACGTAAAATATGTATTACCAAATTCCAACAGCATTGACATGAAACTTGGTCCACATATTTCATTTTTCATAAGCAGAGATAGGATTTTGCTAACTTTGCCTTTTTTTCGTGCAGTATCGTATGGATTCGTTTCATGTCCTCTTGATTCCTAAGATATATATTTTATTTTGCCTTTTTTACCAGTTAGTGTCTTTTTTTATCTTTTTTACTGTTTCTGCCTGTATTTCCTTTTTTCGTCTCTTATTCTTTAAGATTCAAAAATCCTAAAATACATAAAAACACAGTTTTGAGCTTTTGTGCATCTACGAATTTTTTTTTATTAACCTACATAAGCTCTGTTTCAAACATTGACCAAACGGCCAATGTTACTATTTGTCACCAATATTTGTCCAATTTTTGTTCCACAATCCACACTTTAAAAATAGGTTTGTTTCCGGCAGAAGAAAGTGCTCACCAGAAAGTATTACATTTCACCTTCTTGACAAATTCTACTCAAGAAATTTTTTTGGCAGAAATTCTTTGGTTTTTCAAATTGCATATTGACATAGGTCACATGTCAGATTGAAAAAAAAATCTTGCCAAAAGTAACCACCAAATTATTCCTCATTTGTTTGGCAATTTGCTTCTCTCTGATAGAATATCAACCAAATTTGATAGAATGCCAATTTTTGCCCAAAAAACATCTGGCAGAAAGCTATTTTTTTTCATCAAAGAATATCAGTTGGGCAAATATTCTCAATTTTAAAGAATATCAACGAAAATTTGGTGAATGCTTCTGGTTTAAAATGCAAATACGGCACTTTAAACAGCGACGTCAATTCCAAACTCCCCGAAAATGTTGAATGGACGTATAGGATTTTAAATGGGTTCCACTCTTTTCTGCTGAAAAGTTAAAATGATGGATAGGTCCTCTTTAGCTCCTTCAAGGTGATTTCAGGAGACAAATATAGAAAACTGTTACTAGACAGCTTTAAAAATCTGTTTGTACTTTAGTGCTACCTTAATTGAAAGTTAAGTTGTGTTAATATTATCTTTAAATAATAAATACCTTTTGTTAGGATTTTATGTTGCCTTTTTTAATGTTGTAAGGTTCACAAAATCCTTTACCTCGTCGACTCATAAGAGTCTACAAAAATATTTATAGCAAAAGGGTGTTTTTTTTCAATGAAATAGACTAATTTTGAACTACTATCTACCATGAATGCCCTCCCAAAACCGGAATGATGAAAATTGGTGAAAACGTTTGAATTTTCATCAAGACCAAAAATCAAAAGAGAACAAACAAATATCCACAGCCTAATGGTTTTGTACACTCGTACCTATACCTACTGAAGCATTATTTATTTTTAATTTTGTTGAAGTTATTTTTTTGCACAAAAATATCATGCATTAAGTTAAAATTAAAAAATTTTACTTGATTGAACTTCCAAAAATATCCACAATCGTATGAATTCATACTTTTAATAATTCATACAGGTTATGATTTCTTCATTTAAAGACGGTAACTCTCTGATACAAACACTCTATTTTGATGTGATACTCCTACGTACTTCAAGTTCTCTAAAATAATATTGAATTATGTTTTTATCAAGATCCACTTAATTTTTCTCGTTGTAAAATGTATCTTTCTGCTGTACTTAAAATATGGAGCTAAAATTATTTTTAAGTATAATGCTAAGACTTCTTTTTCCCAATTCTTGTGCATTGCGTATTTAAATTTTATTGGTTTGATTTTTTTTTTTTTGTGAGCACTTAAATCTAGAGATTTCACTGCAAATTAAGATCTGGCATCTTAAGTTCACACTTAGAATAAAAATGCTTTTCGATTTCCTTATAAACATATGGATGGTGTCATGATATTCAGCACAAGATGCTAGGCAATAAACGCAAATGGCTAAATAAAATATCAATAACAATAGTTATAGACCAAAAACGAACGCAAAACAAATAACATCAAAATATTTTCCAACCGCATCGTTATTAGAAGCGAGTGTCTTTCATTTAATTTTCACTATAGCTCTTTGTATGGAGCTAAGATTATGGGAATACATTATGCCATAATGGAAAGGATTCGAGTTTTATCTTAAATCCGCGACAAAACGATGAATTTCTTTTTCACCACCCCCACAATACTTAAGTACTTTATATTATAGTATATAGTACCTACATATAATAAACTTTTACAGGACCGACAAAAAACTGTATACAAAAAATATTCGACCAGGGTTTGACACATAAATTTTTTGTGTTCAGCCATATTTCCTATTTTATTAGACAGACGGAAAGACATCATCATCATCCTTGTTGAAGGGTAAAATTAAACACAAAAGAACACTCCTTTGCAATTTGTTTCCTCTTGCCCATTCCCAAGTGTGACCTAAATCATGTAATGTCAGCCAGTTGTAAATTTAACTTTTATTGACTAATTTCAATATACCGAACAGCAATAAAGTGCAATTTCATTTTGACATTATCCCCAAGGTATTATATTTATATATACATAATGTGTACAATATTAAGAAAAAGAGAAACGAAAGGATCTGAACAAAACATGAATCCTTGCAAATAATAATAATATGTATGTATACACATACCTATCTGATAAATAATGGTCAATATGTAGGTATACAAATTTTAAATGGATCAAGTCCTGTTGTTGTGAAATATTGACGATAGTTAAATTCATAATAAATGTTTGAGCTCTTTCAAGGCTTTTGCTTGTTTGGGAAAATTTATTGAATAATAAATTTTCTATAAATAAGAATTTCAATTTAAACTTGGAATTCTATTATGTTTACTGACGTAAGACTTAATAATAAAAATTATATGCTTTATCCTTTTGTCATCAAATCGAACTCTAAGAGAATTAATGTGTAAACATTATGCTTTATTTCTGTGATAGGTATCCTTATATACGCAAACCACTTTCAATCTTTATGAGTCAACTGCTAATGAGTATTTCATTGAAAATACTACTATAGATGCAAAACCATTAGAATTTTTGGAATACCTAGGTACCAGAAAAATTTAATACTGCAGGATTGTAGATTCCGGTAAGGGTAAAAATTATTTTGACTTTGGACAAAAATATTTTTTTTTAAAACTCTATTTTCAAAATGTTGGTGTTTCAATTTTGTAACTTGCGTTACTAGATCAATAGTATAGTATACCTTACCTTCCTATAGAAAGTTATGCATTCGTATAAAAATCGAACTTGTTATTATGATGGTAAGGAAGACGAAAAAAGTGGGTTTCACTATTCTGTCAGTCTATACTGTCCTTGTTTTAAGAGGCCTTCGGATTATTTTTTGAGAAAAATGATAAAATGGTTTCCCAAAGATCTCAGCCACGGAACCATGTATAGCCAAAATAAAAATTTCACATGAAAGAGTGGCATTTTGACTTCAAAATGCTCGAGCTACATTTTTCAACTGTACCTTTCATGGGATAGCGCACCGTTCGTGGTGCATCACCTGATAAATTTAGCTATTGTATTCACCGGAAAATGAGAGTGAAGGATCAAGTGCGTGCAAAGTTTTTTTTTTATTGAATAATATATGTTTGTTTGGCCCAAACAAAATTCTACTAAATGCACCCATGCGTTTCTGAGAGAATGGTCACACTGGCCACTTTTCAATATTTTTGTATAACTCAGAGACTATGACGAATTCGACAGTTTCGCACTTAAAATTTTTTGTTCAAAATTAAATTTTCTATTGAAATGGATAGTTTAAAAATTTTATAAAAAAAAAGGCAAAAGCCGAAAAAGTTGGTAAAAACCAACCTGAAAATAATAAAAAAAAAACATTTCTAAGTTTTTTAAAATATTTCGCTTAACTTTTTTTGAAAGATAGAAGAGAATAAAGGTTTGAAAATAGCATGTTCAAAAAGTAATTTTTGTTCCAAATTAACAGGAATTCAAACTTTATCATTTCTTATAATTTTTAGCAGTTTTGGGCCAAATGCCCCTTTTTCAGTAAAATATGGCAAATTTAACATTCGTAAAAATACTCGAAATTAAAATTTTGATCAAATATATCATTACGACTATAGAGAATATTTAAAAAGTATTTCAAATCTGCAGACTGAACAGCTGGTCCGATTAATATAAGATTTGGTACTCGGTTTAAGGAATGTTTAATTTGCCATGTAGTACCAAAACTCAGTAAACTCAGACCAAATTAAGGTCAATTCAATTGGGGTGCCATCTCGATTTTGATGCGTGAAAGGCGTAGAAGGGTGATACCCATTTTGTCGCACATCGATATGACAATAGATTTTTGACAACTGAAAGATAAAGTTAATCCGCAACTGAAAAACTGTTCCTAAGTTAACTCGGGGTTAATTAATTTTCAGGATTAGCTAACTCTAATTTAACTCAGAGCTAATAGCGAACTTAAAAATTGGTACTAAGTGTGTTTTTCAGTCAGTTGAAATTCTGAGCTAACTCCGAGTTTGTTCACCTAATTTATTGTGTTAATTTAGGGGCCAAATTGAGGGCCTTTTCAGTTTTAGGGCCATCTCGATTTTGATAGTGAAAGTTATTCACAGGTGATATCATGGTTTCGCACATCGATGACAAAAGATTTTCGAAAAACTGTTAACTCGGGGTTAATTTATTTTCCGGATTAGCTATTTCTGATTTAACTTAAAGTTCTAATTTGACTTTATTCACTTCAAGGAACTGGATGTCTCTTTTCATACTGCACAAAGAATTTGTTGCAAAAGTGAAAGAACAATAATTAAGTCCAGGCGCGGATCCAGGATTTCGTTCAGGGGGGGGGCAATTTTCGTGAGTTTCCAAAATCTTGATAAAATCTTAAAAATTTGATAACACTTCATACCACTCTACACGTCTGGTCACACAAGGCAATGTGAGTTGATAAGTTTGAAACTTGAAGAAAGCAATTAACTCTTTCATAACTGCCACAGTGTCTCGAACAGCGGGTACTTTGAACTTTGTGAAATGAAGTTCTGCAATGTGTAGCTATAGCATGGTGTCTTTACAGTGTTTTTGAGTTCCCTCTAGATCTGCGTAACTCCACAATTATGCTCAGAAAACATAGTGGCACAGTAGTATGTCCCTATTCTGACACGTGACGGTCGAGTTCTAGTGAAATTTCCAGCCTCTTCTTAAGATGGGACAACCTAACCAAACTTTGCCAGAAAATGCCGTTTTTGAGAACGTCGCTAGCATCAAAAATTATTTTGTAGAAGATTCTCAAACGCAAACTGCAAAAGTCTTCTGTTCAAAAAGACAAATACAAGTTTTACTGCATAAGCATTGTGTTCGATAATGCAGTTTGCTAAAGTAACATGTTCGAAAACATCATGTGTGATGCAATTCTGCAGTAAAACAAAAATTCGAGTTGCAACAAAAATATTGAGAAGCCGAAGAACGTGTCCATAAACGTCAAATGCGTTTGCAAGAAAATTGAAGGACTTAGGTACTAAAGATTTTGTGCAAGAAAAATCATTGCATTAATTTGACAATAGCTGTATTTTAGCCAAACAAAAATTATAGATGAAAGCCGAGATGAACCGTATCAATTGCTCTGATGCCTTCGTCCATCGATACAAAACCAAACTTTTCAAAATTGAAATAAAACACAATGATTATAGTAGAAAATACAAAGAAAAAACCACTCTTTATTAAACCTTTCCGTCCGACCTTTTCGGTTCAGCCTTCGATTGTGACTAACTTTCGTTATACATTTCATTACAATTTACTTTGCCTTCGTTAAGTTTTAATAAAAATGTTTAATAAAGCTCAATTCATCGTTTACAAAGTTGCAGTTCGATACAATAACAATATTCGTGTCGAAAAATTACGATCATTTGACAATCAAATTGACGTTGACTTGATGTTTTCAAAAACGACCAAAAACAACTCTCCTTAAGTGCAAAAGTTCCATCCAACTTCTCTTGGGCAGTGACTCTGTAGTCATTTCCTGGTTTCTCTCCAATCTTTTTCGTTGGACTCGTACTCTTCGCCAGTTTAATAATATGGAACATGGAAGTTCCTAAAACACATCCATGAAAGTGACAAAATCCTCACGAATAGTTACATTTTACATATAACAGAAACGTATTTTATGGCTAAAACAGATGTGCAGCACCGTCTGCAGGCATCGCTGCGTACAGCGCCAAACTCGAAACATATGTGCATACTAAGGTGCGTAAACATTTCGGAGTAAAAAGACGGCGAGCAGCTCTGAAGAGGTTCTCGAGAGTAAAACTCGAAAGTGAACACAGACTCAGCCATGAAATAAGCTCACCAGAGGGAAAGACAGATATCCGAGAGTCGCTCTCGAGATAACTCCCTCAAAGAAACGCACATTTAAATATTTATCATAAAAGGAACTCTATCACGGTTTTAGTATGAAATTTTTTGGTATCTCTTAATGACTCTTATTCACAAATGTAGTTTATTACTTTAACTTTAATAAGATGTCTTTATCCTGTAGTAAGAAATTTTTGAAGCTTATTAAATCGACGTAGGTAATTTAAAGATTTTTTTTTTATTAAAATCAACTTTGAGGATGCAAATTTAGATAAGTGCCCCTACCGCCTCTCCCGTTACATTTAATTATTAAAAAATCACTAACAAATTTGTAAAGGTGGGTTAGAGATGGAGCACTAAATAATTTGTAAATCATTATTTTTCGTATTGTGAGATTTTTCATTCACAGCATTTTGAAAAGTGAAAATCAAATCGATTTGGGATTCAACCTGCTCCCTAGTATGAAATAAATTGACTATTCTCATAAAATATTATACAGTAATGTGGCTTTATATTTATGTTTTAATTAAAGACCTTAACTTTGAAGATCGGACATCTAAAACCGAAGTTATAAGCTTTCCACTCAGTCGATTTGAGGGCTGTTTGTACATAGCGGAACTTTTCTTAGCTGAACTTGGTCTACCATGGGCCAACGCACAACCACTCATTGCTGCAACGCTGCGCTGCCAAGAAAAAATGTTATCAATGTTTAACTAAATAACCCAGTTTTTAATTACATTTTATTAAATTCATATTATATGCTTCGTTCGTTTTTGCCCAGGGGGGGGCAATTGCACCCATTGCCCCCCCCTTGTATCCGCGCCTGATTAAGTCGGAGATATTTATTTTGAGTTTAATAAAAATCTTTGAAGATGAAAAATTTGTATGAGATCCGAATGATCTTTTCAAGGTTTTTCACACAGAAAGAAAGTGAGTTAAAGTTGGATGTTTACTGATGATATCCCTATATTCCCTTTGGCCATTAGCAAAAAACGAAAGAAGGCTTTCTGATAAAAACTGCGAAAAAAGATAGGAAATGGTAAAGTTTGAATAGCTATATCTGTCAACTATGATTCTTTAAAAAAAAAAAATTAAACCTTATTGGAAACAATTTTTGTTTCGTTTGTGGCCTCATTTAGTCGGAGTATCAAATCTGTAAAAGAACTTAGCTACAACTTTTAAGGAACAAAAAATATGATGAAATGTTCTAAAACTGAAATAGACGATAAATGAAGCTCCTTACTTTTTCTTATTTGTATTTTGTTTTCTCTCTTTTTGACCATATTTTAGTTGAGATTCTAGATTAACTGTTATGTTTTGACCTTTTGACATTTCTACTTCCCTTATTTTCTTTAAATATGTATTACTTTTTCGTTTTTGTAGACAATTCTTTTGAATAACAACCTTTTTCACTGTGCTGGGTTATTACTTAGTTTTATTACACGGAATAATTTTTGTTTGGTTTTTTCGAAGTATTGCTACAGTTTTAATAAAACAAATTGGTAGAAAGTATATATTATTGCAAGAAATAATTTAATTAAAGTTCACGGTGCCACGGTACTGATATCCACGGTACTAACATTTAGACAGTTTATGTGACCTAACTTCTCTATGCTAAAGAGAAATATAATTTCCAGGACAATTTTAACATATGTCGTTAAAAAGAATAAAAAATTCTGATAGTCAAACAAAAACATGTTATAACATGCTTTAAAACTACTACCACGGTACTCAAATCAATTTGTGACACACTTTCTTTGAATGAAAACATATCACTCTTAAAGCATAACAACGTTTAAAAGAAACGACTTTAAGAAAACCACCATACAAACGTCTTGAAACTAAAACAAAATCTCGGTTCAGCGAGAATTTTTTTTAATTCAAAAATAAAAGTAAATCCTCGGACAAAATTCATTCATGATTATTTTATTCAGAAAAAGTATTTTGACTTAATTTTTGCATGTTTTTGGCAACCAAGTATTACACTAAAACTTTTCTAAGGACAGCATTTCTATTCAATGAAGTATTTTATTAGAAAAAAGTAGATTTAATCGGAAAAACAAGGAGCGGACATGCCATGGTACTGACATTTTTACTACACTTTTCCAAGCCATGTGGAAGAAGTAGCAAACTTGGTTATGATATCGAATGTAGATTGTAGTTAATAGCCATTTACACAATTCAAACCAAAAATATTTATGAACATTTTACATCGAATAACAAAAAAAGGCACTGAACACAAGAATCACAGTTAGGACGGAATCACCCATATATCTGACAGTTTTCAATTAATATGGCTTTTTCAACTTGTCGTGTTAAGGCCTTAAAATTTTACTTTATTTTCTTTGGGTATCTCGTGAGCTTATCTTTACACTGAAAAAAGTTTAGTGCGATTTAGAAAAAAATTTAGATTTTTGTTTTTGTTAACTTTTCCTTCTGAGATTTTATTATGAAATTTCTTAAACTTTCTGTTTGAGAGGAAATTTAATTTTGAACAATTATATGGAGTACTAGCTGGCCCGCCCTGGCTTCGCACAGGTATATAAATTTTAGTTACATGGGCAAATTAAATAAATTATCAATAATACTACCTACAATAATAATTTGTATGATTGGTTACATTAATATCGTTTTCAATTGGATTTTGGAATTGTTTTATTCCTATCGAATATGGATAACCTTCTACTCCAAATTTTACTGGTATTTCTGGGATTCATCAAATTGAAGCCATTACAAATGAAAATGGAAAAAATTATTTTATAAAAAAAAATTTAAACTTGCTAACAGCGAATATTGTGATGGAAATGGTTGAACATACCAATACCTACACCCACATCTTAAGAACATCATTAACGTCTGTCTGCATTTAATCAATAAGGACGATGGCAAGATGTGGGCATTGAAGAGATGAAGCAATTTGTTGGTGTTATAATACTTATGGGTGTTGTTAACTTACCCACAGTTGATTACAGTTTTTAAAGATTGTAATCTTTTGCGAATGCAATCTTAACGACTTTAATTTCGTCGCCATTCTTTTTTCGATAAAAAGATTGCAATCTTTTTTTGCTTCCAATATTTTGTCACAATTTTTGAATTTCTTGCCTTCTTTTGAAGTCTCTTGAAGCCTTTTCCATTCTTATTTTTTTTTTTTTCTCTTAAAGTCTTTCGCATTCTTTGATTTTTTGCATTCTTTAATTATCTTGAATTCTGTTAAAATTCTGCGAAAAAGTTGCGCTTTTTGCTATAAGAAATTCAGGAGAGATTGTAAAATAGATGCTTTGAAAGAAAATAGGTATAAATACAGAGTGTACACAATGCAATAAGGCATTCTGCTTAACATGTTTTTGACATTGAAGTTGTTAAACTACCTTACCAACGATCATTGAAATATTCTAAGTCTTTTTATGTGGAAGAAGTTGGGCCTATTTGAAATTTGTTTGGTTAGAAATATTAACTAAGTCTTTAGCTTTATTTCTCCATCAAAATAATAAATTATTTTGCGTTCTAAATGCCTCAAAATTGAAGAAGTTCAAGTTAAGTTCAATGAAAACTATGACTGGTACCTAACAGAAAAATTAAAAAAGAAAACTTGCATTTTTTTTTCTTAAAAAAAAGAGAATGTTTAAAAACGGTATTTATTTCATCTTTTGAGATGAGATAGGACAATCAAGACGAAAATGTATTTTGTCCCGGTTTTTCATTTGTACAATCTGACCTACAATTAACTCCTATGTATGATGCGTCCTCAGGTGTCACATGCCAATGTGCTATAGTTGGCAATCTGCTCGATATGTTCCCAGTTTCCCAAAACTGATAATCAACTGTTCTTGATTGTTGGCCTGTGAAGGCCAATATACCAATCGCAAATAGATAAACTCTTCATTATTTGGCAGAAAGGTGTTTAACTAAGTAAATCATCCTTAACCCTTTTTACATCATTGAAATGTTTTCTCTTTTTACCTTTTCATTTTTTGGTATAAGACACACGCTGACCGTCAAAAACTGTTCAAGGATTGGAGATGGAGCTTACAAAATACCCCAAGCTTCTTGTATAATAATTTGTCCTAGCCAGCCATATCACTTTCTTTTTTATGTTTGCAAATGCATTTGTTCAATTTAACCGCCAACGGCAATACACAATTAAAACTAAAAAAAATAAACTTTTTCAGTCTCAACAATAATTATTATATTTACTGACAGAAAATACAGGGCTTGTTTTTGAAATAAACTTTATTTTTCACATAAAAACATCAATTTTTCTTTTTTTATGATAAAAGTGCAGCGCCACTCATTGAAAATTTTTCAAATAACTTCTTAAACCAGTCATTTTTTGAATATAACCCATAAATTTTAGCTCAATCTGACGTGTAGTTCCTGAGTCTATAGGTCATACACAGACAAACATTCATTTTTATATATATAAGAAGATAGATAGATAGATAGGTAGAGCTCACTTATAATTCTTTATTTAAAAAGTAAAATTATTTAAAAAGTAAAATTACTGTGAAATTTGTATTAGTTTTTAAGCTACACCAAAAATATTGAAAAATGGCCAGTGTGACCATTCTCTCAGAAACGCATTGGTGAATTTAGTAGCATTTTCGGTTTTAAGCTTGCTTATGGGCCAAACAAACATATTTAATAGTAAAAAACCTTGCACGTAATTGTTCCTTTTTATAAAGCTTTTTTAATAGCTTGAAGCAATTTTTTTTATTTGGAAGAATATCTATGTATTTGTACGCTCATGAAATTTTTTCTGAATGTGGAAGAATTTTTGTAAGGTATGATTTATTGTGAAAACCATCACGATGGATTCAGAGATTCAGATCATAAAATCCGCTTTTCACTGAAACCACCCTAATTTTGCGAACGTTTAAGCGATAATTCGCTTAATTTGCTCTGTTCGCGTACGGTATATTTTATCGACCTCTGTAACTCAATTGATTGTTAAGGGAACATCATTATTAAGTGTACCTATAGCAAGAGCAGGTCGTGTAACTGAAATCGAGATGTCAGATTTAATGATCATATTTTTTTTTAATTCCATTTAGACAAATCTTGATATCAATTCCGAAACTCAATATTTGTATTTGTGTAGTTTTTCATGTCACCATCACAGATTGTTATGTAGGTAAGGTAGGTAGGTACTCATCATAAGTCCAAAATATTAAAACTTTTTGCGCCTTAATTTTTTATAATGTTTAAATTCCCTTGTAGCTATTTTGGAACAAAAAATATGGTAAGTACCTAAGTAATATTTGTTTTTATTGTTTGTTATTGATTTAATGCCTGGCAATTGCATTTAATTGCATTGAATCGATTTCAAGAACTTATAAAAACATTTTTTTTTTCGTAAATTTGTTTTTTTATTATTTTTGTGAAATTTAAAAACAATAAATAAAGGTTGTAAAATATCTTTATGTGGTATTGCTCCTTGAATTTGAATTTTGGATTGTAATCAAAATATACTTAAAAGCAAGTTCACTATCGAGATTCGGAGAAAGCAAATGACTAAATTGCCTTGTGGTAGAACAAGTGCAATCAGAGTTTATCTAAAGCTGTTCTGTCGCTTGAAAGATCGGGTATTCCCAAATTTTTGACATACAAATTAAGACAAAGAAATCAAGTCATTAAAAGAAATTTTTTTCAGTGTGAGATCATACTAGTCTCGGGGTTAAACCTGAGTTAACTCCATAAGCGTTTTTTTTGTCAGCTAATTGAAATCCTAAGGAAAATCCAAGTTAAAACACCTAATTTGGTGAGTAAACTCAGGGACCAAATTAAAGTCTTTTTAATTGTGGCGCCATCTCGATTTTGATGCGTGAAAGGCGTACTAGGGTAATATCCATACTGTCCCACTTCAATATAACAATAGATTTTTGACAACTGAAATATAAAGTTAATCCGCAACTGAAAAACTTTTCCTAAGTTAACTCGGGGTTCATTTATTTTCAGGATTAGCTCACTCTGATTTAATTCAGAGGTAACTGCAAACTTAAAAACTGACCCTGAGTGTGTTTTTCAGTCAGTTGAAATCCTAAGGGCCAGTTTTTCAGTGCGAGATCATCCTAGTCTCGGGGTTAAATCGGAGTTAACTCCAAAAACGTTTTTTCAGTCAATTGAAATCGATAGTTAACTCCGAGTTAACTCGTCTAATTTGGTGAGTTAACTCAGGCACCAAATTGAGGGTCTTTTTAGTTGTGGTGCCATCTCGATCTCGATATTGAAAGCTATTGCCAGTGCAATTCGCTGTGGCGCCATCTCTATTCCTATGCGTTAAAGGCGTAGAAGGGTGATATCCATAGTGTCGCACATCGTTGGCCTCAGAATTTTGACAGCTGAAAGATAAAGTTATTCCTCAACTGAAAAACTGTTCCTGAGTTAACTCAGGGTTAATTAATCTTCAGGATTAGCTAACTCTGATTTAACTCAGAGTAAAGCCTGAACTGAAAAACTGGCCCTAAGTCAATTCCGAGTTAGTTCACCTAGTTTGGTGAGTTAACTCAGGGGCCAAATTGAGGGCCTTTTCAGTTTTGGTGCCATCTTGATTTCGATGGTGTAAGTTATTCACAGGTGATATCCATAGTTTCGCACATCGATGACAATAGATTTTTGAAAAACTATTTCTGAGTCAAATCGGGGTTAATTTATTTTCAGGATTAGCTATTTCTGATTTAACTCTGACTGAATTCTAATTTGACTTTATTCACTTCAAGGAACTGGATGTCTCTTTTCATCAAGAATTTGTTGAAAGAACAATAATTAAAACGAAGATATTTATTTTGAGTTTAATAAAAATCTTTGAAGATGAGAAAAATTTGTATGACATTGTTAAGATCCGAATGATCTTTTCAAGGTTTTTCACACAGGAGAAAAGTGAGTTAAAGTTATGGATGTTTACTGATGATGCACCTATTCTCTTGGGCCACTAGCAAAAATAAGAAAACTTCAACATTTAAATTACAAAATCCTATCAATTTTCGTAAGTAACGAAGATATGTACACAATTTGGATTCCTCTTTTTATTTAAATAATCTTGGATCAAGGAAAATAAATTGTGAAAGCAATATAGGTTCAATGTTTTTCTGATAAGGTGTGTTTTTTTGCTCAAACTTTGTTTATAGATAAAATCTAATCCCAATCTGTTATCAATTAAAAAAATAACATTTAATTTCAAGATAAAAGCTGTTTAATGTTGCTTTAATTTGACAATTTCTTAAAAGAATTTTTGTTTTCACTCAAACGAGCTTCCAAGCTCAAATTACCAGTTTAAAAAAAAAATATTTCTTGTGTCGTTATTTTTAAATTTTGTACGGACTAAGTTATACGTCTCTGTATTAGAGCTCAGAGGTGCCGGTATAGAAAAATGGTTGGTTAAACAAGTTTTTCATCCTGCTTTCGAATCAGAAATTTTTGAAATAATTAAATTTATTTCAAGCTTTCGAGTTGAATAAATTGATAAATAAAAATCCTATAATAAATTTGTGATATTATGATAGTACCTACATAATTTAATTTGACAATAACAAAGACTAAAATTATCATGTTCCTAAATGTTGACCCAAAATCTTCCATCAAATAAAAATCTTATTGTATATAAATTAAATTTTAAATTCGTATTTAATAAAAAGTTTTTACTCTAATTTTCTATGATCTTGTAAATAAAATTAAAAATAATATTTTTTCAAAGTTTCTTGCATCTTTTTAATACAATTATTTTGTTTACAAAAAAAAAAAATATTAATTATTTCTCAAGCATCCCAATAAAGTTATATCTATTTTTTTTTTTACAATTGTAATATGTTTTTTTAACACATATTACAGCATTATGTATATTTTTCTTATATATAAATAATTAATTTATATATTTTTTTTACACTTACTGTAACCATGTTATACTGAAAGAAGAAAACATAAATACCAAACTTATTTTTTTTCTTACAATTTTGATTAAATAAAACTAATTTATAATTTTTTTTATAGTCGTGTCTCGGTAATGCGTGGTCAAGTTATAACACCACAGGGACTTGGAATTGTTGGCATTCGTGTATCAGTGGATCGTGACTCACGTTTTGGATTTACCCTAACAAGGCAAGGTGGATGGTGAGTACAGAATTATACTTTCTAAATTTAACAATGTATTTTCAGTGAAATCAAATTTAGGGACATTTTTTGCGTTTGACTTTATTATCTTAACAAAAATAAATTCTAATGCCTTAAGCTCTTATTTTAGGAAAGTTGTTTGAAATTGTTTCTTGAGAAGATGAAGCCAAACAGAAACAATGTTGCTTATCGTCAGCTTAGAGTGAAAAGCAGCTAACTCCTATTTTGCATTTCTTCCAAAAATTATTTAAACAAAAATATTCGCATTATTTGAATTATACCAAAATTATACATTAAGTTTTCTTCAACACTCGTTATTGTTAAATTCATTGACATTGAACAAAATTGATAGATCTTTGCATTTTTCAGCAATTTTTGAAGTGGGTATAATGATAAAAAAAATGAAAAGTCAGCTGCTTTTCACTCTAAGCCGACGTTATATTTCAAATAAGACCAGTGTCAATTTTTCATATATTTTCACGAAAGCTAAATTTAAAATTCTATTTAGGCATCTCGAAACGAAAATTTTTGAGTTATTATAGTCTTGTAGCTAAAAGGCGATTCGAAAAAAGAAATAATTTGCCTAACATGTCAAAGATAGCTGCTAAGTCTTAAAGCTTGTTTATTCACAACTTATAGGATTTTAAAAGTATTCTTCTTCTCCTTCAATATTTCTTTGATGCTTTTTTTTACATGAATTTTTCTTGCTTCTATCCTTTCGAAAATTTTCTTCCACCTAATTGCCTGAATTTGATTAATTTTAATACTTTAAAATTTGCATTATTCAATTGAATGCATCGTGGAAGCATTTTTCCTTTCGTTATGCTGAAATAATTGTTCCCTTTTATGGGGAAGCCAAGATTTTTAATTAAAGGCAAGAAATATCTTTTTTGTACAAATTATGAACTTGCACAAGATGTGTAAAGAAATTAAATTAATAAATGTTAAAAAAAACAACCCCATAGCTATAACACTTTTGTTTGTTAGTTTTTCAAAGAATATAAACTGTTAAGGTTTATGGTACAAGTATTAAGAATATTTTCTTATATAAAATTATCCATCGGGGTTTGATGTTGGTAATTTATTTTATAACTAAGTACTCTCGTATGAATGAACCATATTTATAGCAGTAACAAAACTTTCTTATGTGTTTGTGAAATGTGAAAAAATATTAAAAATTAACATAATCAAAACATTTAACTTGAAATAGAAAACAGCGATATTTTCCATATTATGTAAGTTTTTGTTTACCTCATTTGAACTTAAATTTATGAATCTAGATTTAGTAAAAGCTTTCTTAATGTTATTTCTGATTCGACGACTATTTTTTTTTTAGAGTTTAAGACAAAGGAATCATCTCCAAACATATAAATAAAATCTAGTTTTTTTATTAAGAAAAAAATTGTGGAGCGTCATATCGTGGAAATCTAGGGTCTAATGACTCACAACTTTTAAGTATTTTTGTGTGCATTTTGTTTTTACAAAAAAATCTCTAAACGGGCTTATTATTTGATTAAAAGAAAAAGACTATTTCTTCAATACACTAGGGATATATCACTGCTTTTTTTAAATTCAAATCTCACCTCGGAATTGCTCTATCACGTCAGGTTTTCGAGATAATCTAACCCAAAAATACAAAAAAACTTGTTTTGCTATTAAAGTAATATTTTGTCTTTTAAAAACTCATAAAATATTCTGATTATTCTAATTATCGCTTTAAAATTTGGAATATTGCATTTCATACATTATTCTCCAATACTACCTACACTTGTCTAAAACTCATAGATTTCAAAATTAGTAAAATTATTTCGTTGTGTAGCATAGCCTCAAATATATAGGGGAAAAAACGGTATTTTGGTACTTTTAGGTTTAGAGTATCTCGAAAACCTAACGTTATGTATAGCAAAATAGAATTTTGTATAGGATAAAATAGAAATGGTACCCATCAGATTTCAAAAATTCTTTTTTCTGTTTAATAGGGTTTGCTAAGAAGATGCGTTTAAAGCTAGATATGTTTTGAGACTCAGCTACATATCTATAGGGTGAAATGGGTTGAAAACAAAAAGAAAGGGAATCCTTTTAAAAATTCTTTTTGTGTTTCAAAAGTAGGTAATAATTAAATGATACATATGTACATTAATGCACATATATAAGAGGTTGAAATTGTTTATGAAATATATAAATTGTAGGGTGAAATGGGGTAAAATGCAGTATTTGATTTTTTTAATAAGTATTTCTTGCGGTTGGCAGGTTAAATTTAGAGTATACTTCAAATTTACTGGGTTGATATTTCAAAATTAAGGCATTCAAATCTAAGTGATCTGTATTTGAAAGATCATATTTTGTGCTTTTGGTTCAAGGGCTTAATATTTTTCAAAATGTATCTTTATATTATTAGGAGTGAAATTGATAAACGAAATTATCTGATTTCTGAAAATATTTTTTTTTAAACTTAGAGGATGGATTAAGAAGTTGGATTTACTGTGCTATATATCTTTCAAAATTTTGCTTCATACATAGGGTGAAATGGGGGTAGAAGAGAAAAAATGAGACTGCTATGATTTTAAATAGTTTTTGTGTTTGAAAGGTTATTCTTAAAAGTCAACTAAAGAGCTCACGCTTTTCAAAATTTTGATATTTATTGCGTGAACTGGGGTTAATAACATATTGTTGGCTTAGAGCAAAAAGTGGGTAACTCCACATTTTTTATAGAATTTTGTATTTTGTGGTCTTTAATGAAAATTAATAATTACTAAAAATATAAAATTCTATCAAATCTTTTCAATTTTACCCAAATTAGCAATAACGAGTTTTGAAAAATACTTAATGTGATTTTGGTTTTATTCAAATAATGTGAACACATTTTTTTAAATAATTTTTTTTAAGAAAAGAAAAATGGGAGTTAGCTAAGCCAATGATATATGGAATCTGATTTTAAATGTTCTTTTTATATTTTAAAGATATTATTTTGATTTTAGAAGATAGTCTTCCAGGACCACAGATGTTTTTAAAATTATGCCCTTTATAGGGTGAAATGAGGTAAAAATAAACATATTGTATCTAAATTTTAAATATTTTTTTGTGTTTTATAATTTGTCTTTATATCAAGTTCGAATGGGTGAACGTATTGACAGGGAGCCAACGACATAAAAAGTCATGTCATTTGCGTAACGTTGTAAGTGATATTAGTAATAGCCTTTAAGGTGTTGAACCAATAAACGTTTGTCTGCCTACCTATACACGCGTCGAACAGGTGTAAAATTTGACAGCATCAGTTGAATGAAATAATATTTTATAATAGATCAGAACGTTTACTTTTTTTTAAATAAAGCAAAAATCTTTGAAAAATATTGTATAGTGGTATTGTAAAGCCTTTTTTGAACAGAAACCAACAGATAGCTCGGCGCTTAGATATGAACTCAAAAAAGTAGTGCTTCACCAAGCTAAAGTATGTTTTTGGTAGATGGTACAAAGTAGGTATATTTCTTTTAAGATCAGATGACCATTATATTTATATTCGAACTGTAAGACCAAAGTGTACAAGCATAATCAACTGCATATTGAATAATCCAGGCTACTCACCTATCAGTTGTAAATAAAATTTCAGCGATGTTAGTTTAGTTTGGTTTTCTCTTAGAACTCAAAATTCTATTTCCAGATAATACTGGTTTTCATATTGATCAATCATAGTAAACTACATTTGAAAGTCTTTTTTATTTTGATCATCTTTTCCAACACTTTTACATTCCCGTTCGAAAGCTTTTCTTAGAGTTTTTGTTTGGTAATAATGCCAATGATAATAAATTCAGTTTTTTCTTTTCCCAGTTCCTTTTTAATTGAGATAAAATAGGTATTGTATGGCCTAAAAAATGGAACTCGAGATTTTGAACAAACGATGATAAAAACAAGAACTTTGAAAATATTCAATAAATTACGTTTAGTAAAGGCTACATCTGGCTGGAAAATCATTTAGAAAAAAAAAGTTATAATTGGTTCCTCCCAAGGGCCAATTTTTCTTGAAAACGGATCTTTCCAAACAAATTTTGTAGGAACCTACCTTCCATAAAATTTTTTAAAAAAATCGTTGAGCAAAATCTTTTTTTGTTTCTCAAAAACGATTTTGACTAAATTCTTCAGTACCTATGCTAAAATTAGTGCGGTCTACTGCCAAGTATTCAAGAAAATTATACTTAGCAATAACTATTAATGGTACTTCCCGGATTTAAACCAATTTTATTTTGGTCAAATTTCAAATTAGTTGAAAAAATATTGCATATAAAAATCTTGAAAAGAAATACAATTTTTAAATTTTAAAAAATGTTTTTTGAAAATTCGATCATACAATACCTATGTGCATACTTGAGGGTTGCATGCCAAAATTTTTCCTTCAAAATGTTTTAAGAATTGTTTGTAGATATTAAAAAATACTTTATTAAAACACTAGTTCAACGATTTAAATTTTTTTTATCGTGACAGTCATATTTGATCAAGTATTCAGATAGTATTCCTTTTTTTCACCGCAATCTTTTAAAAGGAGTTATTTTAGTGAATTAAGCTAACTAGTTTCATGCTTTAAAACATTTACAACATTTATCTTCATCAAAAATTTGACCAAGAAAACAAAATTGTGAAGCTGCATTTTTTAAAAAATAAGCCGAATTTTGAAAAAAAAAAATAACTTTTCCTTTGAAACAAAATTAATTATTGCAGCTGTTTAAGCCTGAAAATCACATTACAAGCAAAAAGGGAGATAATTCACAATTACAATGTATGACATTTTTTTCTCTCATGATTTCGATGCCTCATTGAACATAAAAGCCAGTGCAGTGTTGCCAGATGAACAAAAAAATCTCCCCCCAGATAACCACATTTTGACAAAAAAACCCTAGATTTTTTACTTTCAATACTCATAAGTTCATTTCATATTTCAGATGAAATTTTAAAAAAATATATAGTAAAAATGAAAATATGCATCCACCTACACTAAAATACTTGATTTAAGAAAATCAAAAAATAATACGATCGTCATCTTCATTTTTGTACAAGCGACATTTTTCAGAGTTTCCTCTAACGGCGGCGTAACACTCTGCGAACCAGAATGTAAGGAATATCTCACTCACAAGGAGCCTGAGGGTACAAAAGTAGTGTAACCCAATTTTTTTTGCATAGATTTTATTTTTAATCGATATTAATTTACTATTTAATTTAATATTCAAGGAGGATAAGTGACATCTTTGGAAAGGTAAGGGTAAGATATTTAAGAATTTAGATTTTTTCTTTATATGACTTTTCATGCATAAATGTTGGACTACGAGACCAAAGTATCAATTTTTCCAATATTATGGGTAACGCTACTTTTGCACTCACGGCCTTAGTTACTATCAGCTGTTTCAATTCCCATACGACGTAATTTTGAGAATGAAGAAAATTATGCAGTAAAACAATTTTTAGTTTTTTAACTCTAAAAATAATACCCCCACATTTTCCCCCAGACATTTTGTCACCCCAGATTTCCCCCTAAAGATGAAAAAACCCCTTAATCTGGGGGGAAAACCCCCAAACTGGCAACTCTGCCAGTGTGTGCCATTGTGTTGGGCATTTTTTTTTGTTTATTTACTGACAACCTTCTTGAATTGATGGTAATAAAGTCAAGTGACGAAACACTTTAATTATTATTATGATAATAATAATACCCCGTGTCTCACTAGCAATACAAATCTATACGATATGTTTTTTTTTTTTTTTTTTAACCTCAAGTTTGCTTATTATAAAAGTCTTTTGCGTTTCTTAATTGCTTTTACAGAGGGATTTCTATTAAAGATAAAGGTTTGAATCTGGATGGATAAAATTTTTCATCAAAACTATCACAATATCCACTCTAAAAGAAAATTAATAAAACTGGTCATTCAAAACAACGAAATCGTTTTGGCTTGTCATGCATCAGAACAGAACATTCCATTTCAATTCACTCACCAGGATCAATCAGGATATTAACATTCCACATCATTGCAGATTGTCATTCTATGTATCTTAAGGGTACCTAAACAAGCACAAAGGGTGTAGCTTAATTTATATGAAAGGTGAAGCACCTTGAAACTTATTTGCTATCCCACATACCCAAATATACCATCAAATCATCGAAAATTATTCGTCAGGATATTATTTTCGAGTTTAGTTTTATCGAACCCAAAGGAAAAAAATATTAACAAAAAAAGAAAAATACTGATTGAAAAATGTTCTTAGATTAATTAAGGTTGTCTGCACCCTCAATGGATTCTGCGGTTGATTCACAAAAAAACCGGGTCACTTGGTATAGATATTCAGATGTTTTCATTTTTGCCATCAATATGATACACGAATTGGTGATTTTTTTATCAAAGGTGATCCAGATTAGGAATGTCCTAAATTAAGGTAGCTTTGTGTTGTATATTTGGATATACAGATACAGACGAAACAAATTAAAGAAAAAAAAGACATTATTCACTACATCCTTTACGAATGGGAAAGACAAATATTTATGTCATTGCACATTTTCATGCACCACACACACCGTCAGGTTGCATCCTGGGAAATAACATTTTCAAACGATAAATATGTATGAATAGTCGTTGAAACTTGAAAAAAAGGAACACAAAACCGAAAATCGATTGAAAGTAAACAAACATTTTTTTTTTTCGTCCTGTAGATCATGTAGATTTTTTAATATTATTTTTTTTTTCTTATTTTGGCTTACTCTGGTATGAAAATGCAATAAGAGTAGAATATGAAAAGTAGTATCATGCCAAAAAGCACTTGTAAAGTTCAAGGAAGTTTGCGAATGTAATAGAAGAACTTCTTGAAGTTTTTTTTTATAAGTATATTTGTTTTTGTTTTTTTTTTTATTTTTTTTTTTTGCTGAAATATTTATATATGTTGTTTCTTTGAAGCATTTACCCAGGAATAAGGTCAGTGGTTGGATAGAAATGCAAATAAGAAACTGTTATTGCGTGGGACCTAAGGAGTGGCTGGTCTTGTGAGGAATAAGACTTTTGAATGATTTCGTGAAAAGAGTTTTGTGTTTTTTGTTGTTTTTTCTTACAACTTGTTTAGGAGTTAAGAAAGTTTTGGTAATGAGATACTTTCAATGATAACTTTTAACATCGGAAAGGCAATGACAGCTTTAACATTACGTTGAATACTTTGTCCTATCTCGATCAAAGAATTTTGTTTGAGGTGTGTTTTCCTATATACCTACATTTGATTGAAAAAAAATTGAAAACTATAGAGCGGAGTTAGATTCAATAACTATGGATGTACAATGTACACAAAAACCAGGCATTTTCACTATTTCGAGATTGTTCACTACTTCAAGTTTCGGTTAAAAATGCTTTCAAATTCCATTTAATTCAATTTTACTAAAACACACAAAATTTATTATAGGTAGATATCACTTCTTGCACACGACACATAATTAAAATGAGAATCTGCGATTAGGTAATTTAGCATTTGGTGGAAATTGCTTTCACAATAACAATGTATCACAAAAGTGAAAACATAACACAAACTTTTGTTCTTGGTGTATTCTTTGAATTGAAATTGTATTTGAATTTGTTAATTAAAGACCGTTTAAGTTTGTTTAACTTCAATCGATATTCCGTCAAGGCGTTGTAACTGTAAATTTACATGTAATTGAAGTCTCCAAACACTATTATAATATCTTCTAAATGTAGCTATATTGAAGAAATCCAATTACTGATTTCATGTTGTTTTAATTAGGTTAATGCAATTTAAAAAATTATCATCAAAAAAGAGTACTTTAGCTTTTTTTGCAGTGTAGAATGCAGTTAATAAGGCCGTTTTCCAGAAAACAAAACAAATCAAAAAGTTGGAACGCCAAAAGGTGGACTCTAATAAAAATATCATCCCAATGTTTTTCATCTTCAAACAGACAACCCCTTTATATGTTTTCCAAATCATTATAGCCACTATCGAGAAAGCTTAAAATATTAAAATTGGGCGTGTCAGTGAGCGATTTCTAAAGCTGCGTCCACATTATTTTGAATTGTGTAGATCAACATCGTCGATCAACAGTGCTGAGTAAGTGTAGACGTGTTGATCGACAATACCATTAAACATTTGTTGACCCGAACGTAACCCGACTCAAATGGATAGCAATCGACAAATGTGTTCAACAAATTTCATTTTATTAAAAACATTTGTAGGGTTTTAATTTCATGAACATAATTTATTTGTTTTGTGCGTTATTATTCACATTTTTACTAGATGGAAAATGCAATATTTGTTGTGAATAAGTATTTAATGTTAATAACATTGGTTTAACTTTATTGTTCACAAGAAAAAATAAAAAAAAGTTGGGTACCACCAGGACTCGAACCCAGAACCCTTCGGTTGCATCGATCAGAAAATTTCAAACCCCACAAATGTTTGCTATGAAAGTTTTTCACGTACACACTAGCATGTTGATCGACAATGTTAACCAACAATGTTGATCGGCATAGTGTGGACCGTCCTTAACAATACCACTTTCTAAGGTTTTTTCGCTTATACGAACAAAATAAGAAAATGCTATTTAAATCGTTAGGACCATCTCTTAGATATCAAATAATTAGAAAAGAGGGCGTGGCAGTAGACTGGATTTAATAAAATAACCCTTCAAAGTTTTTTTCTATCTCAAAGAAACGCTGAAAATTTCAATTTAAGATTAGAGGTGGTTCCAAGCAACTTTTATATTTCAATTTCAATTTTCAATTTATTTTATTTCACAAATCAACTTATAAGTAAGATAACAGTAATCTTTTTAGGTTTGTAAGGCTTACAATAATTCAAAAGGTTTCAGAATATTCATACTTAAAGCTAAATTATCAAAGTGTGTACCTATGTATGTAAACTAAGTAGGTAAACTAAATAACATAAATTTTATAATACAAACAAAAAATACAGTTAGGAATAAGAATAATTAGTTCGTTTCAAGGGCCAAATGTGAATATAGGGTGTTTTTAAAGCAATTTATATTTCCAATTTTTCTTAGGCCAATAAGCAAAGAGTTCCAAAGTCTGACAACCTGTACGAAGAACGGGCGCTCAGATGTTAGACAGGCAAATCTTGGTTGGATTAGCATTTGAGATCTACCTGATTGCAAGAAGTTAAGGCGCTCAAATAAATTATCTGGTTGATGAGTATAGATTATGTCACTCAAAAAACACAAAGCCCTATATTTTAAAAGAAAATCGAAAGCAATTCCGGTTAATTGTCTAGAAAATGTTGAGATATTATCACGTTTTCTTAAATTGAAAACATACCGAGCAATATTATTGAAAACTACATTTAATTTCTTCCGGCTTTTGGAGTCGGGACTCATAAAAATTTGACACCCGTAAAGTAGAATTGGCAGAAGAAGCGTCTTGGCCACAAGTATTTTAGTTTTAATCGGTATGAAGTGCTGAGTTGCCCAAAGAGTACGTAGTCCACCATAAACCTTGCCAATAGTACTATTTATATGAGTGTCCCATGAGAGGGTACTATTAAAGATTATGTCAAGGTTTTTGGCAGATGCAACCCACTCTTTTGGGCTTTGTGCGAGCTGCAAAGGAGGTAATGTTGAAATATCGAGTGGCTTTCGATAAAAAGCCAGAGCTTTTGATTTCCCCGGGTTTAAGCGTAAGTTATTTTGAATGGCCCAATTGTGAATGCTTTCGAGATCTTCATTTAAAAGGTCGATAGTATTACTAAAAGTACTGAGTGCGCCGCCTTGGAAAAGTTGAACATCGTCAGCGTACAGGTGGATCGAAGAGTATTTCACTACGCTATATAATTCATTAATATACAGAGAGAAGAGCGTGGGACCAAGTATAGACCCTTGTGGTACTCCATTTTGTATTGTTAATAGCTGTGATCGTCTTTTTTCAACTGTGATGCACTGCTGCCTTCCATTTAGATACGAATAAATCAGTTTGATCGCACTTGTTGAAAATTTAAACTCAGTTTTTAGCTTTCTACACAGAGTCGAATGATCAACTGTGTCAAAAGCTTTTGAAAAATCAAGGAGCGTTAGGGCAACGGGGTGGTTTTTATCAAGAGCATTTCTTATTTCCTCAACCACTGCAATAAGAGCTGTCTTGCAACTTTTATTCGCCTGAAAGCCCGACTGGTTTTGAAATAATAGTTTTTCCTCTTTAAGGTATTTTTGCATTTGGTTAAAAACCAGCTTTTGAAAAACTTACGAAAGAAATGGCAAAATAGCTATTGGTCTGAATTCTGTCACACTGCCCCGTTGTTTTTTAGGTACTGATGGGATGATCTTAGCTTTCTTCCACTCCGATGGAAGCTCAGATGTGGTTAGGATTCTATTAAAGACATACATCAAGTGCGGAAGTATATATGGAAGAAGTAGCTTCACAAATAGTGTTAATGTCATCCAGACCAGTAGCATTTGATTTTATCGATAAAAGTGCCTCTACAACATCTTCTTCTTTTATCTTAAATGATAAAAGTGGGCGTGGCAATGGGTTAACTTAACTAAAACTGCTCTTTACCTTTTTTGCTCATAAGACCGAACACTGAAAATATCATATAAATCGATAGATTCTTATCTGAGAAATCTAGAAATTAGAAAATTGGGCGTGGCTGGAGGCGTGGCACTGAAAATAATTTCCAAAGAGTCAGGAGGCGTCTTTAACTCAAATTAATTCAAATTTTTATTACAACTGAGCTGAATTTCAATTTTCTTCCAAAGAAATCACCTAAAAACCTTAAAGCCCTACATTGGATAAAATCGTTTTAGCTACTTAGGCTGGCTATGTGTGATGGGCAGAGCTAAATTATGCAAAGTCTCAAAATTGATTTTGGACATGGAACACTTTTTCAAGATACCTACTCATGTTTAGCATAGCTTTAAAAAATTGAAAAAAAAACTATATCGTCTGTTAAACGATTTCAATAAGGCTATTTTCTCAAGTAAATATAGCCAGCCCTTTTACCTTCACAATAAGAAGAGAGAGAGATTCATCAAAGGTTATAATATATTATAAGCAAAAGAGAGAGATTCGTTCTACCTATTCAACACACAGAAAATAAAGAAAATCATGTTTGCTTTTCAATTCCATGGATAAAACTTTGCACATAAAAAAGTTAATTAAATCCTTGACCTAGATTGGGAAGACATTTTGTGCTATAGCACAGTTCAATGATTTTATATATAGCTATTCCTCACTCTTTTTGCTTTTATGCCATCATGAATACTTACCTCTATATACCTACACCCGGTTTAAATCTTCTCTTTCTTTGTTGATGTTGTATTTTTCATCTTTTGTTCTGGTTCTATCCAAATTCTGTAGGATATTGAATTTTGAACAAAAGGACAAAATAATTACTTTCTTAAGATGTGCCTATACTTATCTTGGATATTACTATAGAATAAAGAAGATATCTATACGCTTTATATAGGTACTGAGTTGCATAAATATTCTTTTTCTTTTCACCCAGTAGTTAAATTTTTTTTTTGTTCATTTTAAAGATTGTTGATTGTGAATAGGAGTAGGTATGTATGTGTTTTCTTTTCTTAGCTGTTCTGGTGTGGTTAGAACTTTGTTAAAAAAAAACATTCACGATTTTTTTGTTAGAAGAAGTGAAAGGTTGGTTTCAATTTTCATCCAAAACCCTTACCAAGATTTTTCATGCTAAGGACGATGGGAGATGTGTTTTAGCACCTCCAACTTTGTTTTTAATCCTCGTTTGTATAAATTGAAATAATAACGAAGAGTTTGAATTACATGTGTAAACTTTAGTAAAAAGGATAATAGATACTATGAGGCAAAAATAAAAAAATTGACAAAAATTTTCATTTTCTTAGGTAACTCTTGTATTTGTCTTTCGGTTTTTAATTTATATTCTTTTGTTTAAATAGACTCAACAATAGCTTTTTTATGTCTACTCTGTGACTAAATTTATAGCTCTTCTTTTCATATATCTTGCAGTACAAATTTCTCATAATAATGTATTGTAACGACTCTACAAATGCATTGTGAAAGCGTTTCAAATACCACAGCAACTTCTCATTTTCTGATAACAAAAACATACATCGTTTATGTTTCAATTAAATGCATTTACAAGGAACTTTCAATAATTTAAGTTTTTGAATACAAAAAGACATTGTTTAAAAAAAAATATAACATAAAATTTTCATAATTTAAAACAAAATTAATAAAATAAAATTAACATTTTCCCTATTTTTGGTCTTCTGTGGGTAATTGTAAATACTTAAATGGGAGGAAAGTAAACACTTTGGGGTTGTTGTAAGCTTCCATTTTTAATGGCTAAATGGTTGTTCTATTCTAATATGTACTATAGTATAAATTTAACTTTAAAATAAGCCGTGGCACATTTCTGTCTATCTGTCTGTCTGTCTGTCTGTTCGTCTACAACCTAAAACGGCTTGATCGATTTTCTTCAAACTTGATACCTACATAGTGGTTTTGGTGATTATGCCCACACGTTTTTTTCATTTTTTTAGAATCAAAAATAACGGAACCTGCCATATAATTTTGTTTAGCAATTTTACATAATCGTATTTTTCTCAAAAACGGCTGGACAACTTTTCTTAAAAAATATTCAATACATTTATTTTAGTAAAGGCTTTCTTTGTGTGGAAAACCATTTTTCAAAAATGGTTATTAATAATATTAATTAAATATTTTTAGAAAAAAATTTACACTTATGAAAAAATAACGGTACCTTCCATACAAAAGTAAAAAAACCGCAAAGGAAAATATTTTTTTTCTTAAAAACGACTCCTACGATTTTGATTAAACTTTTCTCATAAACTAAAATTAGTACGATCTACTATCAAAAATTATAAAATTTTACACTTAGCAACTATTAATAGTACCTGTCATAGAACGTATTTTTTTATTTTGAGTTTTCTCGTTATCGGCTCAACGGATTTAGATGAATTTTTTTATATAGACATTTTAGATAAGATTAAATAATAGTCATATCAAAATTTTCAAAAAAATAGTTTTTGGAATTTTTAAAAAAGTTTCAATTTTTTTTTTTGAAAATTCGATATCTCAAAAACGGGTTGACAATTTTTTTTTCAAATTTTGTGGTAATATACACATTAATATATTCTTAAGATTTGCATATCAAAATTTGTTTTTAAAATGTTGTAAGAATTTTATATATAAAAAACTAATTTTTTAAAAAACCGCTCCAACGATTTTAAATCTTTTTTTCCCTTATAATTATATTCAATCAAGAACTAAGATGGCATTCTTTTCTTTTACCTCAAACTGTCGAAAGAGTTGTTTTAGCCAATTTAAATGTCGTATTTCATGCTTCTCTACATTTTTCTCTCATAATTTCCATGTTTTTATATACAATCTTCTTAAACCCGCAGTGTCTTGAACATAAGAGCAAGTACG
Organism: Dasysyrphus tricinctus; assembly: GCA_963921185.1. Classification (NCBI taxonomy): domain Eukaryota; kingdom Metazoa; phylum Arthropoda; class Insecta; order Diptera; family Syrphidae; genus Dasysyrphus; species Dasysyrphus tricinctus. Next base: position 65,536,194 of record OY992532.1, on the reverse strand, counting down.
TGCGACCCAGTCGCGCATTTTATTTTACTTGCGATATAGGGACCATAACTATAGGGCAAGTTTTGGATTCCTGCAAAACAAATTTGGAGATAGCAATTGAACATGACATTACGATGATATAGCCTATTGAATAGTCCGAAAAATGAGGGGTATAAAGGAACAATTACGTGCAAGGGTTTCTATTATTGAATATGTTTGTTTGGCCCATGAGCATGCTTCAAACCGAAAATGCTACTAAATTCACCCATGCGTTTCTGAGAGAATGGTCACTCCGGCCACTTTTCAATATTTTTGGTGTAACTTGGAAACTAAGCCGAATTTGACAATTTTACACATAATACTTTTTGTTCAAAATTAAATTTTCTATTGAAATGGATAGTTCAAAAATTTTACAAAAAAATTTAAGCTGGAAAAGTTAACAAAAACCAACCTAAAAAAAATCAAAAAAATCAAGGATATCTAAATTTTTTAATAAATTGTGCATAAATTTTTTTGAAGCAAAGAAAGGGTCAAGATATGCACCGACAAAATGAAGTAGAGACTAAGGGCTTTAATATGACATGTTCAAAAATTAATATTTGTTCAAAATTGACAGAAATATTCCCATTCAAACCTTATCATTTCTTATAATTTTTCGCAGTTTTGGCCCGAAAGTCCCTTTTTCGGTACAATATGACAAAATTCACTTTCGTTAAAATGTTCGAAATCAAAATTTTGATAAAATATGACATTACAACTATAGAGAATTTTTAAAAAGAATGTAAGTCCGCAATTTCATTTTTCGGCTATTTTTAAATGCTTTCAGACCTACAGACCGAACGGCTGGTCCGATTAACATATAAGATTTGGTACTAGGTGCTAGGAACGTTAAATTTGTCATAAAGTACCAAAATATAGGCTTTCGGGCAAAAACTGCGAAAAATGATAAGAAATGGTAAAGTTTGAATGGCTATATCTCTGTCAATTTTCAAATAAAATGGCTTTTTTAACATTTCATATTAAGGCCTTAAGACTCCAGTTTACTTTGTAATGCATGTCTTGAACATATTTTTGCTCCGAAAAAAGTTTAGCGCAATTTAGAAAAGAATTATAAAATCTTTGATTTTTCGATTTTTTTATGTTGGTTTTTCTTTACTTTTCCTGCTTAAATTTTTCTAAGAATTTTTCCAAACCATCCATTTCGATAGAAAATTTAATTTTGAACAAAAAGTTTGAAGTGTAAAATTGTCAAATTCGGCTTAGTTTTCAAGTTATACCAAAAATACTGAAAAGTGGCCAGTGTGACCATTCTATCAGAAACGCATGGGTGAATTTAGTAGCATTTTTGGTTTTAAGCATGCTTATGGGCCAAACAAACATCTTCTTCTTATATATAAAAATCAATCGTTGTGCGTTAGTCCTGCCAAAACTCAGAAACGGCTACACTGATTTGGATGATTCTTTTCGGGAAATGTTTGGTATGAACCGGTGGGTGTTTAAATGAATTTTAGTTTAAATCAGCCTTGCGGTTTGCCAGCAACGTGCAAAAATGCAATCTGAGTGCCTGTTTTACATAAAAAAAATTAATAAATCAATAATTGAGTTTGAAAACATCAATCAATCAATTATTATGAATTTTTTTCTGACAAAATAAAATCAAAAAATTAATATTACAGTCGAGTCTCCATTATCCGGAATTCAACTAATCGAGGACGGGATTTTCAAAACAAGTATTTAAAGTGCGGCCAATCTTATAA